>JASFDG010000050.1:0-61965 GCA_036937095.1 Phaeolepiota aurea
ATAAGAACAGATTTTTTTGCTGCAAACATTTCTGAGCTCAACATCAACAGTCCAATTCTAGGTAAATGTTCTTCAACATTAACTACACCCAACCTTCATTTTCGAGATGAGAATTTGCTGTGCACCAGGCCAAGCACATTGTGCTTTGACGACATCTAACCCTGGCTCCCTTTTTACGCTTGGGAGTCCTGATCTCTTCGCTTTTTTTTCTTCCTCATCCCCGGTCTACTACCTGCTAACATCATCTTTCTTTCAGTGTCCAGCTTAGCTGAAGTGGGAATGTCATTTTGGTCATTTGTCCCTTGTACATACAATATAACATCAACTCTTTTAGACAACTTTTGCTACTTTACCACCCTCCATCCTGTGCTACAATCTCGAAAATTTATATGATGCTTGCCAAATGTATGGCCTATCTGGCCCAAAGATTTGATTTACTCCAAATTCTGGGTTGTTTATTGCATCAATTATACTCTCATTCTCGATGACCACACAAGAATGATCTGTATAATGGTTTAGAGGTCCCCCTTGACTCTTTTTTCTCGGGATTGGAAGCGCAGCGTTAAAAATTCCATTGCAACTGTATACCTGTGTAACAGATGAGTGTAAATGCCAATACCTAAGGCAGCCTATCACATGCACTTGCAGAGCTGGCTGATCAGTGATAATATCCAACCTTGAAGGTGTATAAGTTATTGTGATATGTTGTATGGAGGTGGACCCTTACTTTATACCTGAATTGACACTCCACATGGAGAATACTGGCTTTCGTGTGTCACATTTATCAAAGATCCAACAGTTATCAAACCCAGTACAATCTAAATCACCTCGAGTCAATATTGCATGGTATGATGATAGGGAACTGACTGGTTCCACAGAATTGGTGTGACGCTGTTGCAGGAATGCTTGCACCGATTGATTTTGCCTTACGAAAATCCAATGGTGTCCCCTTGACATCAACCAGTTGCCCAGTGGGAATGAGCATCCCATCGGTGGCTACAAATTTTGATGCTTGAAATGTAGCAAGGTGGCCAAGAAGGTCCTGTGACTCTTTGTAAGCCTCTAGGTTCCAATAATGGTGCCCACTGAGCATAATTGGGGTTTTTTTGGTAGCTGTGGAATAGATGTTGATCTTCCACATAGCTCCTGGTTCCAATGTGTAAGTCACCTTTCATAAAATGGGATTAACTGAGCCTTCCTGTATAATCATAGAATGAGTGACCTGCCACAGTGGTTACTGTCCCTGGAAACCCTTGAGTTCCATCTGGATCGACAAGGCTGAACGTTATAGCATTTGCAGATTTTTTCAGTATCTCCCACATTCTTCTGTCGAAACCATCAACACCACCATGCAATGTGTTATTGCCTTGTGCCCTCTTCAGTATGTCAACATCACAACAATGTTTATCTCACCTTCATTGTGTGGGACTTCAAACCTGGTACCAGGACCTGATGCATCCTTAGAAATTGGGATTGTAAAGGCTCCATTCCGTATCCTGTTCGCATATCTATGGTTTACCAGACTTAGATTCCTATCCCTCATTCAGCCAGCACAGGTTTTGATACCTTCCGACAATTGGGCCGAAGTAAGGATGTCCATCAGCATCGTTTTGATACAATGTCTATATTTAATACCGCAGTTCAGTTCAGTTACTGATTCGCATGACGACAGACCTAGCCATTTACATGGTTGTCAAACCCGAGAATGATATCACGAAAATTCCCTGTCTGTCGTGATTAGTTGCCAGCTATGATAAGCGATTACCCTTGCATTTTCAATATGACACATGCCTTATCCCGAACCCAGAAGTTCGTAACAGTTGCACCAAATGGAATGAAACTCGCTCGGGATGAACCATCCAATGCGTTCAACTCCACAATGTCAAATGGCTATCCAACTGATTTGTAAGAGTTAGGGCAACCGAACTGAACGACTAACATCGGCCTGTGATAACCCGAGGCCTACTTGAGCTAGAGTCACCATGAACAGAGAGCTTATGAAAAGCATGGTGCAGGCATGCCAAATTCAGAGGATGCCTGGGCATTAATATGTATGATCTGCGACCAACTTCTCGGCCCACTGTACGCACAGGTGATCAAGGAACCAATTCCACACGCTGGTTCTATTTGATCCCACCTGACCAAAAGTGTGGGTGTAGCCGCATTTCTAACAGTGCTCATGTTGGATTATGGCCAAGTTGTATTGGTGGTTAAATATAAACATTCTCGAGTTATTGGCGTGCATCACACACCACTTGCTCCTAATACTATTTCTTCACAAAGGAATCGAATGCCGTACTAATAGTGGTGTCCTTGATAACAGAATATTCCCGCTCGGGCCGACACTTGTTCCGCGACTTCGAAGTCAAGAACCTGTGAATTTTCGAGCCATTCAAACCTTGGGAGGTAAGTATATGTGTCGAGTTGGAAGCTGTAGGTCTATACACATCAATCCAATGTTCATTGGTGAAATTTAAGCGGTAATTCACATTATCTGGCCCCCAGCTTCGATCACAACTTTTTTCATCTCGATATCAGTCGTGCCGCTGAGATGACCGTCGATATAAATCCGTACACCTCGTAACGGTTGGGGTCCACCACAAGGGGCGGTATGCTGCAGGTTGAGTTTTTGTTCTCGGACTGCCAAGTATTCTCTCCTATTTCGATGACCGTCAGAGACCTGGTGTCCAGTTGCCAAAGATATAATATGTTCTTCGCACAGTGTCAATCAGTTTAGCTGTACATGTCATGTGAAATGCACCTGTGCGTTCGTAAATATCGGAATGAGTGATTGGGTTTGTTGGGTCTGAAAGTGTCCGCAGTAACATCTTGGTAGTCGCGTTTCTGTCCACGCAGGAGCCGTTCGAAGGGGTTTCATCCTCTCTGGATATTATCTTGAATGATGATAGACACTGTGAAGTTCAGGAGTGACCTACTTGGATATGTTGGTCACTGCATCAAGCGCCCCAAGGAACGTACTTGAAGCTGGCGGTATGAGGTAGGGGTGGTATCGTGTCAAATTGCCACTGGATGGCCGTCCTTTTGTAGGTCCACATGGCTTCATTCTTGCAAGGAAATGATGTTCCATTGCCGAATTCCCAGTAGTAGTAAATATATGATGATATATACAAGGAGGGGGGGTGAGTTGACGTTGTAACACGGCCATTTGTTTAAAACATGGTCGAAATATTGGTTGGTTCTTAATCATGTCCAACTCCAAGTCAACGCCATTACGTCACGTGTCATCATTTCAGTCAATGGAAGACTAGTATTATTTTTTATATGCTGATTGATTAGCAATGCAGTATGTGATACGTCCTGCAATCTCAAAGTCAGCTCTTCGTTACCAATCCACCTTCCCTGGGTGTCAATACAAACTTGGCGCCCTCAGAACCATGTCATCTAGAACCTATCAAGAGGCCATCCAGTTGTTAAATTCGCTACAGTCCAATGCTGCAACATTAGAAGCAGTTCGCGCATCTGGTGGGCGTCTGAGCGAGTTTGCAATCCCGGAGATGGTGGAATATTTAAACAGAATTGGATACAGAGTCAGTGAAAGTTTAATCTTCGTTCTGCAGAACTAGATTTCGCTATTAGCCTGAAGACTTAAACGCTCTCAATGTGATACATATCACTGGCACTAAAGGCAAGGGGTCAACCAGCGCCTTTGCAGACTCAATTCTGCGACATGCCATGCCAAGCTGGAAAGTTGGTATGGAAGCTCTCCTGATTTTTGTTTGCCCCGCTGACATTCTTTGAAGGATTATACACCTCACCTCACCTAGTGGCAGTTCGCGAGAGAATACGCGTCAACGGTGTCCCCTTGTCGGAACAAGAGTTTGCAAAATTCTTCTTTGATGTTTGGGACAAGCTACAGAAAAATACCTCCGTATGTTTCTCAGTTCTGCTGAACTTGCCTAATAATGTTCTACGTTGTCCAGCGAGAGCTCGCACAGACATCACTTATGCCCGGATACTTCCGCTTTATCACGCTCCTAGCATTCCACACCTTCTTGGAGCTCAAAGTTGATGCCACCATTCTCGAAGTTGGTGTTGGTGGCACATATGACAGCACCAACATAGTCCCTAAACCCATCGTCACCGGTGTCACAGCTTTAGGTATTGATCACGTAAATGTACTTGGGAAAACGTTGCAGGAAATTGCCTGGCAAAAAGGAGGCATATTCAAGGTATGTGGCTCATAGGAAGGTAACAGAGAGACGTCTGAACAGAGGTATAGGAAGGCGTTCCCGCATTTACAACCCCACAACCTTTGATAGCCATGCCCGTTCTTGAACAGCGTTCTCAAGAACTCAAAGTGTGTTTTCCTATCTTTTTCTGGCAAAAGATTAACATAATAATGGGATCAGGCTTCACATTTCACTGTTGTTCGGACTATCTCAAAATTGCATGAGATTAAACTAGGTAACACCCTTTCCCGATCTAGTTCAGTGTTGGTGAATAATAGATGTCAGGATTAGCAGGAACGCATCAATTGGAGAATGCGAACTTGGCTGTACATCTCGCTCGATGCTTTATCCAATCTCAGACCTCAACCGCTGACGAGGGTGACCTTCCTCAACCGTATATCGATGGCCTGCAAACCACGAAATGGCCAGGCCGTTGCCAAACGATCACAGACCCTGGAGATGTAAATATAACCTGGTACCTAGATGGTGCACACACCCTTGAAAGTCTGGAATATTGTATGAAATGGTATGCTAGTCCTGCTGCAGCCTTAGGGGAGGGCGGCGTTGGAAGGCAAGCCTCTATCCTTACTATAACAAGTATATTGTCTTCATCTGGGCATAGAAAAGGGCCAACACGAATTCTTGTTTTTAATTGCACAAGTGGCCGATCTGGACGATCGTTTCTGGCGGCTGTATACGCGAAGCTTACAGAGCAGCTCAAGCTACATCACCGGGAAGAAAGCGCAGATTTTTTCTTCGATCATGTTATATTTTGTACCAATGTTACATACGTGGATGGCCGCTTCAAGGGGGGTGCGTTGTACCTCAGATCAGGCTGCAGGACCACACCTCATCACGTATTTACTTTCACCAGATCTAACAACATTCGCGATACCTACCACTGACCTCGCTGAGTTGAAACCTCAACAACAACTTGCGTCAGCTTGGTCTTCCCTCATACCATCTTACCCCCCCGCCAATATTCATGTCTTGCCATCTATCGAGCATGTACTCAGAGAGATCAAGGCCGTAAGGCTCCAAACAGATGATCGTGTCCAAGTCTTGGTAGCAGGCAGTCTGCATCTTGTTGGTGGGTTGATTGAAGTTGGCGGCTTGTCGTCGATTGCTTTGGGTTAGTTATTAGATAAATTATATTAGATGATCTTTGTGTGTCTCGCTATACATTACATTTCAGTGGATGGTTCATTTATTGTGACGCCGTCGCTTCTTCTCCCTCTCACCCGTATAGAAAATAATGGCCTAAATCGACCTTTAATGACTGACAATGCAATCTTGACATTGCCTCGCACCTGTTTGTCCAGAAATGCGCATAATTTAGCTTTTAGCTTGCCACTTGAACCAGTCCCAAGTCTTTCAAATTGTAAAAATACATCCAAATGGATGGGCTGCCACAACACATCCTTTATAAGTGCCTCATACAATATGACGGGCACCCACCTCGAATCGTAGTATACGATGATAAAGGGCCTCATTTCGAACAATCTTGGCCTTGAGGGATTGTTCCCAATCTTCGTCTAAATTTTCCGAATCAGGCTGGGTCGTCCCCGACGTCACAGTGGGGTTATAAAGATCCAGCAAGGTGTTCTGCTCTGCGTGGTGCATATTAATTCTCTGCGCTAAGTCCACATCGTTGCGATTCGAAACTGCACGTTGGGTAATTCGATCCAAGGGGTTGTAATCAAGACAAGCATCGGATTTTTCAAGCACAAAAGAATTACGCCTGCTTGAACCGCCTCTTGGCGGTATGTCACCCCTACAAACTAGCGTGTTCCCTACCATTCTTGTTGAAGGCCTTTCCCTGATAGATTTGAGTGGAGGGGCTGGAGAGGAGCGAGGAAAATCCTAGTCGTTATCAGTCTCTTTCGGGTTGAGGTTCAAAGGACATGTACCTGGGAGGCCGCACGGATATCAGATTCGTTTTGAATATTGATGACACTTTGCAGGCCTCCAGAAACTCTAAGTTTGGATGGGGCAAACGGCTGTGCTGAGTCTGGGAAAGTCATGTCAACTTCATTCCCATACGGGAATTCGTTGTGAGTAGGCATGTCTAATATGGATGTCGAGGTTGAAGCATGCATGCGAGCCAATGCGCTGTGTCCGAATGTCTGCGTAGATGGCCATACGAGTTCGCTGGGTGCGGGTGGTGTGGGATCACTATGGGAGGTCCGTGAGGTTGAGCTCAGTACAACTTGCGCTCGATCTAGAATAATGGGACGAATTTCCATAGCTTTTTTAATCGTGGGTTCTTTCTGGCGGCGTCTGGCTGGCTGCTTAGAAGTTGATTCGGCAGTGAAGTCATTGAACAGTGTGGGTTCAATCCCTCGCGTGCGTGGTATTTGTTGATGTGCAACAGTTTGTAAGAGCCTTTTGTCGATTTCTTTTCGGATCATTATTTGAACGGTCGCGTCGTTAAGAGCGTTCCGTT
The DNA here is from genome assembly GCA_036937095.1 of Phaeolepiota aurea. Taxonomy (NCBI): domain Eukaryota; kingdom Fungi; phylum Basidiomycota; class Agaricomycetes; order Agaricales; family Squamanitaceae; genus Phaeolepiota; species Phaeolepiota aurea. The sequence goes on from JASFDG010000050.1 coordinate 6,637, forward strand.
TCGCACATGAGTAGATATGTAACAACTTCTGCGATTGAGACTTCCTCGTTGTCCATTGAACATCGCAACTGACACATCGCATCAGTGTCCGAAGTTCTACGTCCGTAAATTTGGATTCTAGTTGATGGACACCCTCTCGACTTCCCCGGGTCGACTTCTTCCTTGATTCGATCGATTTGCTTGATCCCTGTTGTTGCAATGTTGGCTTTAATGTCTGCCTATCCATGTAGGCAAAATGAGCAATGTCGAGATTGTTTATGGTGTCATGGGCATCACTAGGACCACTCGTAAGGGTGACAGCATCTTTTGGAGGAGCGTCCCCCGCACCCTTGAATCCTACCCCTGAGGAGTGTGGATGGTTAGTATCTGCAGGCAAATGCTTGAGTTTCTGAATACCTGTATGGGCAGAAGGTAAATCCTGATCCAAATCGTCATCTGACGAGGTAATTTAACGGTACGTTGAGGTAGCCATAAAGTCAGACATACCAGATAAATCAAGGATAGGTGCGAGCCCTCTTTTACCTAAGCCCTTTATTGAGGCAGGCAAATAGAGTGTAGGCTTCTGAACTCTATCTGAGGTGAATTTACATGGAGTGGCAAGCTTCTTCTGCGATTGCCGTCTCAGTTCCTCCCTCTCTGGCTCCGAATCTTCAACAATTTCCATTGGAAAAGGGCTCAGGACATATGGCCTTGCAGCCATTGCATGTGTTCTTGAATTTAGGAGGTGGCAATGAAGGTACCCTCGCAGGTTTGCTCGAACAAAATGTGCTAGCATGGAGGAATGTCTGTGACAAGAGTAACGCGACGCGTTATTTGTGCTTATTGACGGACATATAACGATATGCAGTTTTTCAATGTAAACGTTTAAGCTCGACGATCATCGATCATTGACCGTCCTTCGTGGACTCTGGTTTCTGCAATCTCAGACGGCGCAATTGTCATCTCTCATTTGAAATCTGTTTATAGATTGCTTTGCGAAAGTCGGAAATGAACACAGGCAGGCCCATTGCCGCTGGCGTTTCAGTCGAGGATGTATCCCCCACAGAGCTTTATGAGGTGTTGGTGGGCGCCTGTTCACAGGATCCAGTGCGGTTACAGGAATGCAGCAAGCGCTTGAAGCAAATGGTTGATATGCTTGGAACGTATGACGCTCTCCAAGAGATCGCTTCACAACGATCAGTGCCATTGTCTGTTAGGCAGCAGGCAATGATTCAGTTCAAAAATTCAGCTCTGGGACACTGGAAATCACGAAAGTCAGTTCAATAGGATTCCTTTTTTTTGTCTCGGTTCACATTTGTTCAAAGGCTACTTTCTGATGATCAGAGAGCCCGAATCCGAGCACGCTGCCTGATGTTTCTGGATGAAGAGGATGAAACGGTGAGTTGCGCTGAGGACTTCATTACGATATTGTATCTCTGATATAAGTAGATTGCTGAACTGAATGAATTAATTGTAGCCAAAATATCTCGTCAAGACTTTCCGGCAAATTGGTATGCGTCTCAAAACATTGACGTTCTGACGCTGACGGAGTACATGCAGGCCCACCCTCATGAGTGACCTTGTGACAGTTATCGATTCTGGCTTGCAAAAGCGCTATGCGACGGGTCAAGAGAGTCCACGAGACAATTTAATGCTTCGTCGAAGTCTCCGGGTTTTGAATAGTCTTTTGAAGGAATTTGCTAGTCTCAAAATGCCAAGTGGTGTCAAAATCATGAATTCTGTAAGCTCCCTTGTCCCATTATATTCACAACACTGTAATAATATTCGCTTCAGATTGTTGAGACACTCCGTACCATTTTGTATGGCTACTATAGCCAGATGGCAGCAAATTTAACTGTGACAAGGGTCACAGACAACATAAACTCCATACGTGTCCATGACGACATTCTCTTGGCGCATCTCGTGTTCAAGTGTCTTGTGAAGATAGCTATCTGGATGTGGCATAGGCTCGATAAAGTCCCTTTGGAAGATCACCAAAAATTCAAAACCTGGGTTTGTTATTTCCCAAGTAAAATTCTCCCTATTCTTATGCTTCAGTTGTCAGATCCAAAATCTATTTCAGAGCTCTGCCGTCCAATCTAAGTCGCTCATTGATTTACGCAAAAATCTCATCGTTTCGCTGGCTCGAAGCGGGATACCACAATCAGCTTATCCCCACCGCTCCATTGAAGTTCTTAATCGACATATCCGGCTTTTTGGCAAATTCTTCCACCGGTTACAGCAACTCTCGCACACCAACTTTGCTGCACTTCCGATGTGTGGAGACCTTGTTTTGTTCTATTGGTCCCAAGTTGTGGAAGCTACTGCTGGTCCTGCACATTTCATTGCTGGTAAGTATACTCGTATGGTAATAAAGATGTGGTCGTTATTTACGTTTATAGACTCACCTGATGCTGTTTACCCTGTCCGCCTTTTGGTTCAAGGTATGGTGTTGTTCAAGGACACCCTATCGCAATGGACGCCCTTGCGGAAGGATGGGACTGCGAACGAGCACTGTGAGCCACACCTAGCATTCGTTTACAATCGTTGAATTTTTTTGAAGCACTCTCTCGTGATTTCGTGGAAAATGCGGTCAGGCTCCTAGTCAGTCGGTTTATGCCCTTGAACCCCACAGACCTAGAAAGTTGGACGGCTGATCCGGAAGAATGGGTCAATATGGAAGACAAAGAAAACGAGCAATGGGAGTTCGAGATTCGTGTATGCACCGTCATAACCTATATGCATATACGCTGACGACAAGAGGTAAGGCCTGTAGCGAGCGGGTATTAATGCAATTGTCAAATCAATTCTCGGACTTTGTAACACCCTTGCTTCAAGAAACCTTCAAACAAATCGCTCGTACGCAACCTACCGTCTCTGTTAGAACATGCCTTAACCTTGTGCGCAACGTAGCTCAATCACCAACCGACCTTGCTGGCATTATTCAAAAGGAGGCATTGTATTGCGCAGTCGGTAGATGCGCTATCCGCTTAAGGGGCCAGATCCCCTTCGAAGAGTGGTTGCAGCATACATTGCTCTCAGAGTCACTCAATACAAATCCGAAGTTTGTTCTCATCTAAACTCGTCATGCTCTTCACTTAATTTCTTTGGCTTCAAGCTATCCAATCATCAAGAGGCGCATTGCCTGGCTCATCGGGAGATGGGTGACTGAAGATTGCACATCACCGAACAACGCAAACATATGGAAAATATTGGTACATCTCCTTAAGGATAGAGGAGCCGGGACTGACGGAGTTGTTCGTCTAACATCTGCCGCCGCCGTTCGGGACTGTGTAGATGTGCGTCCATGCGCACCGGAGGTTGTACTGGTGCTTAATGTGACGTAGACTATAACTTTTGACCCTGATGTTTTGGCACCTTTCTTGCCTACCATTGTTTCAGAGCTCGTTCGCTTGATTGGCGAGGCAGAAACCTTGGAAAGCAAGCGTCGCGTCGACAACAGCTTGAATGCGGTCATTGAGCAGGCTGGTAACCGAGTACGTCGCATTCGATGGGCTCAAGAAATTTTACTAAACTTATTGTAGATAATTCCTTTCATGAGCATTATCACCGAGCCATTACCTCAGCTTTGTGCGCTTAATCCTCCTTTGAAACGCTACGATCTAACTGATGGCCGATAGGGACCTCGGCAGAGGATGATTGGTTATTTAAGGCCTCCTTACTGGTTACCATGACCAAACTGATCGAGGTTTGTCATTCATCCCCTCTTCCCTATGTGTCATCATTGTCAGTCGCTGCAGTCTGTCAAGAGCCATTCCACATCTTTGGCAGGAATCGTAGTTCCACTCGTGCGCGAAAGTCTTTTACCTGGTGTAAGTTCCCCCTCACTCGGACCATTGCATAACATGAGAGATGTCTGGCAGGTCCTGGTTAATCTTGATGAGGATGGAATGACTCTCTGGCTAACCGCTTTGAGGAATACTACAACAATCTCAAGGGTCAACGAAAACCCTGGTTTATCTGCGTTATTTCCGGAAGCGCTTTCCTTGCTGGCCTCAAATCTCGACCTCCTGGGGAAAGCGATAAATATTGTCGAATCATACCTTCTATTAGATGCAACAGGCATTTTACAGGTGAATATCATCCGATGTCCTTTACCAACTCTGACAGCCCGTTCCTAGACCTTTGGAGTGCAATTATTCGAATCCTTTTTATCAGCTTTGAAGAGTGCAGCTGTGGTCATCAACAGAAAAGATATGATAAATACTCTCAATCTCCTAATTCAACTTGCACCTTCCTCGGTATGGGGCGAGCCATTGCACATATCTGGATTATTTGCCTATCTGCTCTCAGCATTGATGGACGGAGAGGTAGGAACTGTCATGAGCTTGCACTCTCATTGCTGACTTTGTAATAATTTAGGGCAACACAATACTCTTGACAGAAACAATATCATTTTTCTCTCGGCTTGCCATCGTCGATCGACAAATGTTTTTGCAATTAATGTCCGCAACTGCACCAGCAGAAGGTAAAAAGGAATCGGATTTATTCGAGCAACTCCTTGACCAATGGTGGCGTAAGGTATGTAATGTTACGTTATTAACATACCTATTCGTTAATGGTCATTGTTCAGTTTGACAATATGAGCGAACCCCGGCAACGAAAGCTCGCAGCAATGGGCATGGCATCCTTGGTTGCCACCGGCCGTCCAGAAGTCCTCCAACGGCTTCATGGCGAAATATTCAATATCTGGCTCGACGTTTTCGGAGAAATAAAAGAGGCACGAATAAGTTCTGATGATGATGAAAGGTACATAACCAGATATTCTTGTTGATGACTTGTGCGAAAGAAAGAGTGATCTAGCTCCCGAAACTCCCTCCCAACGAGTATACATCGATATTGGGAACTTGATGAAGCGCCGACAAGCTTTTATCAGGATACAGAAGGAACCGCAGAATACCTGCGCCGTAAAGCAGTACGTGCCGGAGCCTTATTCCTGACTCCGTCTTCGACATCATTCACATAGGTTTACGATCGAGACCCTGTTCGCACAATCATGCTCAACACTTACGTTGCAGCACATATCAGGGAAGCTGAATCTGTATCTGGGCCAACCTTCCAAACGTACCTTTCTCATACAGACCCCACTGTCCTCAAACAAATTCAGGCAGAGTTGATGGAGGCTTGAATAACGTAGACAGGTTCTTCTATGCACTCCATAAACTCACCAAGCTCAAGGCCTAGTAGTAGCCTCTCCACTGCTATCCAACTCTTTTGATCGTTTACACTAATGGATAACTGGTATACATGCTTATTCTGACCCACTATAGCTTCCAAGAGATCCTGACATATCAGTCACATCCATATCTATATCACTACTGAATTCGTAATCACTCTGGCTCATACCATCACTTTCCGCGATGTCCACACTATATCTGTCTGCGCCTTTGACGCTCTCTCCACAGCGAAGGCACTCCCACCCTGCATCATCGTCAGCCTCGTCGGCAGTTCGTATTAGTCGTTCGGCAATACAATGGTAGCAATAAATATGACCACAGGATATGGTGTATGGCGTGTAAATGGGGTGTGCTGGAGGTTCACTCTCTGACAAAACGTCTGTAGACTGAGATTTCTCAACTAGAGATGTAAACATGTTTGTTGACTCGGATAGATTCAGATTGAAGGACGCATTCTCAGCGCAGATGGCACATTGATCATGTGGCAGTGACCAAAATTTGCCGCGTTTTTGTGTCATTCTTTGATGCCCCGTTTTGATCGCGGCAGAGTGATGTACGAGATTGGGAGGGAGTAGCGCCAACAAGGTCGCAGGCGAGAGATAAGATACGAAGCGGTAGAATCGCCGTCGTAGCGTCCGCGCACTTATGAGTGGAAGTAAAAATAGTAGGAATTCCTAACAACGTCCGATTAGAGGTATTTCAAGACGGGCGAAGTTGAGGGCTTACAGTAAAGGCATGCCATACCATCTGGCGATTCATAAATTCATAGCTAACATCCCTCCTAACACGGGACCTTGACGGAATAAGCTTCATTCTCAATAACCTATCTGCCAATGTTCGGTAACTAGAGGAGAGTGTGAGTAAGCTTTGTTGGAGTTGAACCTGAGTCATTCACCTGCCGTTGTATAGAAAAGAAATAAAGTTGACGAGGCCAAAAGCCGTATGAATCGATTCCGCTGAGGAGAGCAGATCCCACATCCTCCTCCTCCGGTCTGACAAAGGGGCATCGGGCCACGCGTTTGAGAGGGCATGAGAGCGCAGCCGAATATGTAGATATGGCAGGAGAACTGTGATGGATCCATGTAGAAGGAGTGTTCGTCGGGGCAAACCTGATTCTACTCAAGCTGTGTTAGCTGACGGGCTGCCTTTTAAAAAGAATATGTACGAACGAGCAAGGGCATGGGTATAAGTCGATGGAACGGCGTAGCGTAAATCCTGGAGTTTAGCACCATAGCTAGCTCCAGTATTCCATATCGAAAATTTGTAGAGAGTCAACTGAATCAGCAGCGTTATTTCGGGCTCGTATCGACCTTTGAGTGATGCCTATAGAAACTTGGATCAGACGTATGCGAGAGCACTGAGATAGGACATACGCTAATCGACGACAAAGCTTTGTTTATAGGTTCCTGTAGTAGATGGGCCAATTCTTGGTCCAGCAGCTCGGAGTCGAGCTGACCGACGCGGATAATTCTGGGGTCTGCCGAAGTCGTTGTAGCGAGCGTGTTTTGTATGGTGGCAATTCTTGGCTGTGCCCAGTTCCAAGCATCCTCCCACACGGAAGGCGACATGGTCGTTGATAAACTCAACTGTTACCCCGAGAACCGACAAGGAACTAATGTGCACGTGCTCAATAAATTATTCCAATCAATCGAGTCGAACACTTATTTAGCAAACTACCACAATGGCTGAATCGTTGCAACAGCTAATACTAGATACTCTCGATGTAAAGTCGTCCATTGAGGACACCAGGTCCCTCGTCATTCCTGGCCAAGGGCAGCCAGCTTTCACTCATGAAGACCAAATCACCATCCTCGGCGCACTCAATTCACTGCTCAGTCGCGAAGTCCGTACTGTAAGATCGCCCCCTTATATTTCATACTGACACCCTCCAAGATGATTACATACAACAAACACGACGTCTCCTCCCATGTTATAACCGCAGAAGGGGCATCAATCGTCAAGGATGGGTCCCATGAAGCGCGGGTCTGGTCTGTCCTTCCACTAAAAGGACAGGGAGCACCCCTTACCCCTTCCCAACTCAAAGTCAAAGTTGGGGATGCGACTGCCAAGGTGGGGCAGGGTACTGCTTTTAAAAATGGGTGGATCGGAAAAGAAGGCGATGGCCTGGTTAAACTTGTTCGTTAGTACCCTCCTAAGCTGATAATCATCGCTGATCAACACTTGATCAGGTCAAGGAGATAAAAGACACTACAAAGCTCTATCTGGAGGAAATCGCATCAACCGGATCCCTCGAATCTGGTGAAAAGATTCTTGCGGATCTACGAAAGCGAAAGCTAGTCGTACAAAAGTGAGATGCTCAAATTTATTCCTAACCTATGTAAATGATCCAATACGTTGCAGGAAAGGACAATGGTTCACCGTTCAGAAAGGCCCAAATTTCAGCACGTCGACAGCAAAACCTGAGACTGACCTGACCGTGGACATGCTTGCATCGTACGTAAATATGACCTCTCACTGCTAAAGCTAAGCCTCCCGCAGTGGATCATGGCGAAATTCCACTTTCAAGAAATATAACTTCGACGCTGAAGGTATCCCAACGAGTGGGGGCGCCCTGCACCCGCTGTTGAAAGTTAGGGAAGAAATTCGGAACATTTTCTTGGAAATGGGGTACGCGGGGATCTTTATCCATGCACTATTATTTAAGGAGACATCAGATTTGCTGAGATGCCTACAGCATCCTTTGTAGAATCTGGTTTTTGGTGCTTCGATGCACTTTTCGTCCCTCAACAACACCCTGCACGAGACCTCCAAGATACCTTTTACCTTTCAGGTTCTCCGCGTAGCCTTTACCTCACTGTTAAGTTTCGAGCCTAACCCCTGTTTTAGATCCAAAACAATCATTAGCCCCCGAACCAGCTTATTATAAACGAGTTTCGACCATCCATGAACATGGAGGGTTTGGCTCAACAGGATATCGAGCCCCATGGTCCCATGAAGAGTCGAGTAAGCTGCTTCTGCGAACGCATACGACCGCCTCTTCCGCACATATGCTGTACAAACTCGCGGCAAAATGCAGAGGAGAGGCTGTAGATGATGATAAAGACCAATTCACCCACGGAGCGAGCTCGACAACAGGTTCCGACAAGGATGGAGGATTCCGACCTGCAAAGCTATTCAGCATCGATCGCGTATTCCGCAATGAAACAATGGATGCAACACATCTGGCTGAATTCCACCAAGTGGAGGGTGTGGTAGCAGACCGTGGACTGACACTAGCTGACTTGATTGGTACGTTTTCTTTATTTTGGTCATTACTCATAAATAACCATCATGCTAGGTTTCATGAGGGTCTTCTTTAGCAAGATGGGCATTGAAAAAGTCAGATTTAAACCCGCTTATAACCCGTATACCGAAGTGAGTAATATATAATTGCTTCCAACCACGTATTATCCCTCACCGGCCATGCTACAGCCCTCGTTGGAGATCTTTGCTTTTCACCCTATGCTGGACCGTTGGGTAGAAGTGGGCAATAGTGGTATGTTCCGACCGGAGATGCTTGAACCGATGGGCTTCCCCAAAGATGTCCGGGTGCATGGATGGGGTCTCAGCTTGGAGCGGCCAACAATGATTCGGTGAGATTCAGTCACATGCTTGCCCCAGTCTGGCCCCTCTCACCACTTTTGATGTCCAGCTATGGAATCAATAACATTCGAACATTGGTTGGCCACAAGGTCTCAATAGAAGCAATCGAAAATTCCCCCGCAGTGATGTTTTAGAATCACACTGCAAGACAAGCCCATGTATATTAATATAAAGTATCCGACATCTGTCACTGACTCTAGAACGAGAAAACTGCCGCATTCTTTCTTGTACCAAACGTGTACACCAAGGCTTGACTCATGAAAAGACCCACTGTGATCCCAATAGTAACCGCGATCATCGCACCACCGATATCAATGCCGTTGCCATTCGCGGTGATACCTCCTGCCTGTGAAAGTCCTGACTACATCCTAAAATCAGCTTATAACCCTGGAACAATTTTAGGGAAGGGTAACATACTGGAACAAGAAATAGGACGCCAGTCACCATAGATGTAAAGGCAGTCCCTCCCATCCTTCGAGAGTACACGTTACCCAATACACCAACAGTAAAGGCGCCAATGGCCGATACAACATCGGAGCGGTCGAAGATATAGTGGTTGGCAATTTTATTGGATGCATAGGAACAGCATGAGATGATGACCATGACCGGAAGCTGTTTGCTTTTGAAAGGTTGCAGGTTGGCGAGGGATGATATGGTCGAGAATATCGGGACAATTATGAATGCAGTCCACATCGGGAATGGCTGTAGATACCATGGGAAACCCTGAGGTCGATAACAACCTTCATAAAGATCAAGCTGACTTGGCGATACTGTATGGGAAAAGGTCCAGGTGCCAACCGCGGGCACAGTCATATTTGACGTTCCATTGTCTGCAGCCCAACTTCCGACGAGTGAAACCGAGTTGCTGATGCTTTCGGAGATAACGTCGAGGCGGTGACGATACTGGGGGTCGAGTAAGAGGTAAAAGTCGTTTCCAATTTGCAAGCCGAAACCCTATACCCCATTAGCAACCACAATTGGCTGAATTGCAGGAGATAAATTACCAAAAAAAGCGTGTATATGAGGGCATAAACCATTTTCACGCTTCCGCATACGATGTTTTTAGACGCTAGCTCCAATGAACTACTCACTTGGACGATGTTAATCAGAGATGCCATCCAGAGAATAAATCTCACATATAAGGTATCCTGGTAATATACCTATGATTCCAGCGGATGAGGTTGCAGTGTAGCAGAATATCTGTGATCGGATGCTGCTCAGGCCTCGAGTGGTGAAAGACACAAATATCGCGATGGTGATCCTAAACCCTAGTATAAGTATATGCTCGTATATTAGAATCGATATCGCCCACTTACTCAAACACATTGGCATACATTGCACTCTTAACGGCCACAGAGAGCTGTAATGCAGCCAGAATAAAAGCAGCCGCACCTGCGATCCACATGTCCAGGAATGATCCGCCAAAAGCGAGTGGACATATCAAGGCAGACAGAGAGAATGCCATAATACACCGAAGAGCCACAGAATATGGAGGCGGGGCTTTCAGGAGGGCCTCCAGTTGCTCTGTTGCACGCCTAGCACTGATCTCATCGTGGACGACGTCACGGTAAATGAGGTGAACTTTATGGAGTGCACCTAGGGAAAGTCTTCCGCCACATTTTATGAAATGAGTCTCTGAAGTGCCAAGTTCCTGGTCCCCGAAGGAAGAGATTATCACGCCCGGGAGGTGGATAAATTCAGCCTCGACTTCCAAGATGCGGGCCGCTGCAATTAATTGGGATTCAATCCTGTGAGACGGTGCGCCAAATGTCATCAGAGCTCGCGCCAGTTTCAGCAAGAATTCTTGGCGGTTTATCATTGCTGCAAGGTCATGAGGTGGGAAGGAACAGTACCACGATCCGAACCTACAAGAAACGTTAAATTCTATCTTGACGCGCATAAGATGTTTTCTTCGTGCTCGATAGTCCATGGTCCTTAGCATGTTTTTCTCGATATCCTCTTGATCTTCAAGTTGCTTGGCCTCTATCCCAGTCACCCTTGGGTCGTCTGGGTCGAGTAAGTCAGAGCCAACCGACATCATAGAAGCCATCGAATCCGCTCGACGCATTTCCTGCAGTGCACTAGAAAATCCATAGTCCTCAGATAGCCCAGAATCTTGACGTTTCATATACGACGCAGACTCATCGCTTCCCTGCCGCCTGTGGGTCCTATGCGTTGCGTACCAGTCCAGTACATTTGATAAGATTCCGCGCCGCTTGAGAGCGCGCTCAGCTTTTAGATCCATAGTATTGTCATCTTCTGACTTCGCACCCGATTCCGCGACACGGGGTTCCTCTGCGAAACTAACGTTCCTTCGAAATTCCGTTCTGTGCGGGGGATAAGGCGCGCTGATCGGGGGTTGTGCATATTGTGGGGGAGGTATGTCGAACGGGTGTTGGTAAGAGGAAAAGGAAATTTTTTTATAGGCATCCGGTTCCAATGTACCAACCGAGCTGCGTGGGGTACGGTGCACAGTAGGTGATCCTGGATTCAAAGGGATCTGGCTGACTCGGCGAGCAGGGTATGCAGTGTTTCTCATGTGGTCGCCCTGTGGTTCTTGGCCGGTTTGTGGTCCCTGATCTGGAGACTGGCGGCCAACGACTCTGTGCGAGCCTGATGACACGGCTACAGGGGATACCCCGCTGAGCGTATCAGCGAAAGGGTTGTTTCCTGAACTGTTGCCCGAACCCTGATGCTGATCTGTATGGTCAGACGCCATTTGATAGACGACAAACCTCAAGGGCCCAAAATCGTGCAGTGTTACCTCAAGGTAGTTGTTGAGATGCAAGTTTTTGTTATCAAGGGTCGCAGCGCTGAGTCACAGAAATACCAAATAATTTTAGTTGGATCGCATGTAGATCTTTTGGAAATATAAATTATATAAATATCTAACACCCTACCCTCAGAAAATGGCTTTGTATCTTCAAAGAGCCACCCAGCGTGACCGTGGATGTGGCTAAGGTCTAGTACAGTCTCATGCCATCCTGGGCGTATGACTGTATACCTCGGCGTCGCCTGCAGCGTATTTAGCGTCGACAGAACGGTTATCAGCCACTTGAATGGTTTCTTTCTGAACCTGTATCGAGTGAACATGGTGATTGGCCAACGTCTGAGATTGGTTTTGCAGGCAGAAGGCCGCAGCATTACTCTGCCGAGGGTTATTTCAGCACGGTCTTGCAAATGATGAAGAGCCACCCACGTCAGAATCAACATCTACGGTGCCGGTCATGTTTTTGAGAGCAATGCGAGCATTGAGAGTATCCAAGAGAGTCTAAAAGAGAAACAAATCGATTAGCCGCCGTTATTCCAGCCAGGTATAGCTGACAAACGTTGGTGTAAATGCGACCAAGTGGATATGCAAACATGGCGTAGAGAGTGGTTTGACGGTGCAACAAGAAACTAAACATATCCGCCAAGGCGAATATCGATGCGAATAAGCCAGTTTGGACGGCACCCCTAATCAAGCGATTGATGATGGTATCGGTCCTTCGGAATCCAGTCCGTGAACGCGAGAGAACGAAGGAGAGTGAGACTAGAGAGGGGAAGTTTAGGTGTTCGGGCTGCGTGAGATTTATGTTTCAACTCACTAGTGATTAGGACGTCTGCGCTTGTCTGAAAGACCAGCCACATGGTGACAGGAAATGATAAAGGACCGAATTTTGCGACCCTGATAAATGACCCAGCTGGAATTCAACTTGGTCTGATAATGCAGTCGAGTGGACACCTACGCATGGAGAATGCCTGAGTAAATTCCAGCATATAACCCGAAAACGAAGCCAATGGTACTAAATAAAGCAATAACGCCCACAAGGATTTTGCTTTTCGTTAAGACCAGGACACTTCAAACATAGTCAGCTGTTGGAATGGAGAGATTTTTATGACAGGAATACCGATGCCCAAGGAAGGACTGCGTGACGATGGCAGCCAAAGAGGTTGCACAGGCAGTAAATGGAATGGTCCACGATACATCTAGCAGAACGTCAGAATACCAATTCTAACATGCTGATCATGAGATCATACAAGCCAAGCTTTCAAGGTTCCCATAATTGGTAACACACATCTCCCATCCCGCATATACCGCACTAATGTCGAGAGGTCGCTGTCAATTTTATGAAACGATTTAAAACGATCATCTTACATGGCACTATGCACTGTGTCGATTAGGAACAGAGACCCGACAATAGATCTGTGCAAACAATCAACCGCTGTCCACATATGGCTCGTGAGTAGGCTTGCCTGATCCACAACGGGTCATTGAACTCTGTAACTTCTGTAAATAAAGGTCACCCAGCTAAAAAGCTACATACTGGTGTTGTGGTAAATGATGAACTGGTATGTCACCAGACCATAAAGGTATGTGTTGACTGTGTGCCAGCTGTAAGCACGAGTGAAGACTGAGACGCACACATTCAATGCTTACAGAATAATCCAAGCAACAAAACACCTGTGAGGAGAGTCAAGGAAGTGAGCAAGAGGAGAATCAACAAACGACTCAACATACCAATGACAAGATCCAATGCACCCATTGTAGACAACAATCAGCAGGCAAGTGAACACAGGACCAGGTATCAAAAAACTTGGGAGGGTTTCGTTGAAAGAGGGCTCCTTTTAAGTTATCCGAAAACTCAGTCGGACGACGCATATCGAAGTCGCCGCCATCCCCTTGAACGAACCTGAACGAGGAGTGGCTGACCCAAGAGGGACATCAGGTCGTGTGACAGACATCTAATCTGAACCTGGATTCATACGTATTACATGTTATCTTAGATGCGGTCTCCTTACCCATTTCAGGTGATTTATTTGCTGATATCTTCTTGTAATTTAAGAGATCTGCTCCACAGCATTAACAAGGCTAAGGGCTGAAGTGCTCAACTCACGTAACAGTAGACCCTGAGGAGAAAGGCGCACCTGCTGTTTCTTAACGGACGTTGCAGCAAATTTTATGGCTAGAGGATGTGGCTGATGTATATACCAGGTTTAGACCTCTCAAACAAAGGTAAGTACATGGGGGCCGCCTTTTTTTTCCAAAGTTCGTGAGACGTGTAGAGAGGTAGACTAGATCATAATTGTACAAACCTGATCGCGATAGTTACATAAAAAAAATATAGACTCGGCCTTTTCCGTCATCCCTTTTGTCGATGGGAGCTTTCACGGACTCGGAACGGAATGTAAGATCGAAGATTCAATATTCATGAGTTGGAGAACAACTTCATATTTTTTCATTCACAGAAGAGCTGGCATACAAATCGCAGAGGGGGAAAATTTTACGCAAATCATTGGTAACTAGGAAAAGTCGCTAAAAAGCAACCCTAAGTGATTAGGATCAGGTGCATCGACAATGGCCTTGAAACCAATCTTCATGTAAAATTTTCTGGCACCAATGTTCTTGGGGTCAACACCTAAATGCACACCCACAAGTCCCAACCCTGTCATATACTCGATTGCCGTCCCAAAAAGCTTCCTGCCCCACCCCTGCTTCTGATACTTCTCAAGAATATTGATGTGCATATGCGCCGGCGAGAACGTAATATCTGCCTCTGACGCAGGAGCCCAGTTTCTGAGTCGGTGCATATACTTCAGGTCACCGGGCTTTGTAGAGGGTGAGGGATGATAATTATCTGCCCATCGCGGCAGCCAGTATTCGCTGAAGTGCTGCTCAAAGGCACGCGTGTCTGGGGAGCCCACAATGTATCCCACTACTTCCTCACTCGCATCATCTACCAACACAAATCCCCACACCAACATAGTGGGAAGCTCCACATAGGGGACGGCATACACGAGTCCAGGGAGTTCCCCAAAATCATGTAAATGCTCAGCTGGTGTACCTGCATCTGCTGTAAGGAGACAGATGCGAGAGAGCGCGAGAGCATCAGCCCTTGTAGCACGCCGTATTGTTAGAGTCATTCCCGTGCCGTACTATGGTTATGGAACAGCGATCGACCCCAAGGAAAGTGGAGCCAGTGATTACAATCTAACAAACATCGATTTTCTTCTCATGTTTCCAGTGATCACGGATTAACCTTACCAGGAGGAAAACCTTGATTCCACTTGGTATACGGTAGAATATAATGATACACAACGAATGTACTACGAAATGATTAAACAAGTTGTGCCTCCAACTTAGTGTTAGTACTTGGCCAACAGTAAGATCTGCCAACAGCATTACAAACTTCAGAAGAGCGTCCTCCACAAGCCTAGATTAATGCGGCATTCCGTAGGGCAATTTCTAACCTCCTCTCTCGGGCAGCAAAAGCCTCAGCGGGCGTCTGTTCCCCCTCGTCTGGATCAGCAACGATCATCCGATCGGATTCCTGGGCATCTTGTGACCCCTCGATGCGTCCTTCTTCTGCCCTCCCAATCCTGACAACATCCTCGTCTTCATCATGGGACGTGCTATCACCGAAACCAAACCCTTGGCGGAAAAGGTCACCACGAGAAAGTCCTCGCAGCCCAAAGGTGCGCTCAAATTGTGAGACGATTGACGTATTTTCTGGTGTTTCGGGGGTAGAGCCGACGTTGTGCCGCGATGCCATGATACCATGCTCCCAACGTTTAACACGCCAGAAACCAAGAACCGATGTCAGCAGGATGAACCATCCTGCGGAGAGTTTGAATGAGAGAGATCGCATGATATTATGAGAACAACGTACCAACAGTCATGAGGAAGAACGAAAGCCACTCCGTCGTAGCATCTGCTACTAGAGATGTGGCCTGTGTCTCTGTCGTGACCGCCGTCGAGTTTGATGGTCGACCATTCTGAGCATACCAACCCTCAGCTTCAGCAGCGGAACCGAACGAGGGAGCAGGTGAAGAATCTGCTTTCCATTCAAACCAGGAGGGAGTGTTATCACCAGTTGTCCCATCTGTGGCGTCAAGCCTGCCACGCAATGCAAATCCATATTGAATCAGGGTCACACCCAAACCTGCACGAGAGCCAAGGCGAGCTGCGTGGGTAGAATGCAGTAGATAGGTGAGCAAGAAGCCAACAAACTGGAAAGATACGGAGACAAGCATGTTCCAGCAAAATGAGAACACCGAGCCAGTTGGGAGTGAATCGATGATCATTTCACCAATCGAGTCTGGCGAGAATGGGGCATGGACAGTTGTCTCCCAATAAGGAGGAACAGCATCAGCCTGGGCAGATGCATAGGAAGGAGGGGCTTCCTGTCTCGAGTCTTCAGGTACGATATATGTACTATCACCTGGTGGTGTCGAGTGAGGGCTTGCAAGTCACGGAAAATGGCAGATTAATAAGCTCACCATCTTGGATGCGAATAGGAGGTGTGGGTTTAGCAGTAACGTTGGCAAAAACCCCATCGTTGTTGATACCACTGCCGACAGGGCCTGATGGGATTTGTGGACCGAACCCAAGACGTCGGACATAGTGTGAGGGCAGGATTGCGGCAGCAGCTCGCTGAAACCACATGCGCCGTGGGGCAGGCACTGCGTTTAAGTCGAACTCAGGCACAAGGCCATTTGAGTTACCAAAATCGTTAGGGATAGCAGCTGCTGAAGGTCGAGGCGGCGAACCAGGAGGTGGATAATCATAATCGAGATTTTCGAAATCGTACGTTCCAGAAGTGTGATCATTTGTGGACAGCGGTCTAGGTATAGCAGGGGAAGTTGGTGCTGGATTCAGAGGGTGGGATTCTGAAGAGTTGTTTTCGTCTTCGTCGTCTTCTGAATAGTCAAACGCTGCGGCCATCTCTGCCTCGGTGTCGTGTTGAGCAGCCCGATCTGACCTGGGGTTTGGGAGGGGGGCATATCGGTTTGACATTACAGCCAGTGCTTGCTAACCTGTTGGAGAGAAATAGAAAGAAAGGATCGTAGCAGTAAGGACGAGTATAATATAAGGATGAGGAACAGACGGTTGTGGTCGGTGTAACTGTGGAAGCCGTTTTTTCAATCCAGATTTGGTTGTTGTCCTGTCTTTGGGGCCGTGGCTGTGTTTTTCTGTTAAACCTCCAGCAGGCCTCCCAGGTGAATACAAGAACTACGTCTATATAGGTTGAGCAGACAATAAAAACTGAATATACTGGACTAACGCTATCACAACCGTAAGAATATGACATATCTAGGAGTAGTAGCCAATTTGAGAATTACAAGCACTTCTAGCCGATCAACAACTGGTGTGAGTCTGCTTGGCCCTCTAACATCATGCAGCTCCCTGCACTGGCTTCCCTATTCCTTGCATTGTCCTCGGTATCTGTGCAGGCTGACAATATCAGGATATTTCATAGAGTATTCCACACAAGCAGCCCCCAGCTGCCATATCGCGAACGCGCCGTCATCGCGCTGTCAGCGCATCACAACCCCGAACTCACATCCGCTCCCTCTCTTAGTGGAGATCTCTCAGAGTTTGCAGAGCTCTTGACGGCCGTTGATGATGGCAGAGCCTTATACCAAATTGCACTCGAGCACAATGGTGACACTTCAGAAGCTCAATGGGACGTGTCCTCTGTTAAAGTCGTACGTTTACCCACCGAACCAGCCGTGCTTTTGACTAGACATCCGGTAGTGTCACCTCCCACAAATAACTTCAGAAGCACTGCTTCTTCATATTACAGACATCCAGAATCCCAAACCATTCGCACTGGATTATTTTGTTTCGCCTATACCCCATGACGGTGCTTGCCCTCAGCCAAAACCTTTCAAGTTCAAATCCAAGGACGCGCATTCTCTCACAAAGTCTTCAGTGCAACAATTCGCTGCCAAGGTCAAGCACCTCAACACAACCATTGCGCTGAAAACGTCAAGAATTCCTCCAATGTATGTATTATGAAACCCCATGTGGTCAAGGCGCGGGACCACATTACTGACGTTTGACAAGGCCCGAGCTCCATACACCGCCACCTCTCAGCCCAAAGGGTGAAGTAGTCAAGCCTGTACCAGAGAAAACATTCTTCGAAAAATATTGGATGTATGGTGTGACCTTAATTCTCATAATTCGTGAGTGCCTTCCTTCCTTCCTTCCGTAAACTTCGAGACATGCTGATACCCCCTTAGTCGTTTCGGGTACTTCCGAAGAGGAGCAACCACGCAGGGCAGAATAGTATATATAAATGTGGGATTGTCAGTACTTTTTTTAGACCCCGGGTGAACCCTTACTTCGAAGCACAATTATGATATGCTTCTAGTGGGTGAATAGATTCCGCCTTGGCTACATTTTTTGCTTTGCTTCTACATCTCCCCTCTACTCGTCGTTGGTCCAGACCTTCTGCATCTGTTTCTTGAACAGCTCCAAGCTGAACTCTAGTGCTGAGCATGGGAATCCGATCTCGAATTTCTCTAGGACACTAGGGTGAAGGATGCCTAAGGTGCCAATTTGCAAGTCCTTCTTCAGATGGAGTGCAGCCTCAACATCCTGCTTCATTGAGAAAAGTATACCACCTTTAGGTTGTGGTGGACGGTAATATATGCTGGCAGCACGACCTGGGAAGAAGACGGGATCTGCCAAGGGGTTGGGTTGTTGGACTCCTGACGAAAGGATAGGCTCACCACTGCTCTCCTCGATATAATATCCTGTGGAAGCCTTGTAGTCGCCATTACCGATTCGAGGGATATCAAGCATCTTCATCGCGCGATCAAGTATTCCGTGGACGACCTCAAAGCTCGCTGTTTTATTGCACCACACGGCTGCCGCATGGCGTTCATTGCGCGCCTGCCTTTCACGCGACGTATCCTTGTATACAACATCCGAGGTCTCGAAAACCCTGATCGGCAGTGGATGTGAGCGGTTCTCCCGGATCGTTTTCAACAGGCCTGGCAGCAACGACGTGCGTACAACTTGGAATTCGAGGGTTTTAGGGTTAGCAATTTTCACGGCAGTATTGTTATCGTCGACGCGATTTAGCCACTCGAAATTCTCCTCATGGGAGCACTGGATAGTGTACGATTAACTACGCAATTTGAGCCGACAGATATGAGGCATACCAGTATTAGCGGAAGCACTTCGACCCAACCCGCAAGTGCCCACTCGATGCGAACTACATCACTTAGCTTGCTGATTGCGAGGGGTTGAGCAACGGTGCTTGTTACAGGGAAAGTGTCTGGTAAATTATTGAAGCCGTAAGCGATAGCGGCGTCCTCCATGATGTCACATTCGTGCAAGATGTCTGGCCTTGTTGCAGGTATGTGAACCAGAATCTCGTCAGGTTTAGATGGGGTGACCGATGTATGAAGAGCCATGCGTTGCAATAGTGTAGAAACTTCTGCTGAAGATAGTGATAAGCCAGTACAAGAATTCACATATGATGCGTGGGCGATGGTTTCACGACCAGAAATGTCCGGGCATATACGAACTTGGCCGTTAGGCAGAACCACTTTTACCGGTTCAATCCTAATATATCGCGGTAAGCCTAGAATCAAAGCTATCACTCGACTCCACTCACGTATATGGCTCGGCGCAATACTCTGAAAACATTGTAGAAACAATGTTAACCACGATATCTAGTTTAGTTTGGTCTGTGGCGGTGACATCGATGAAGATGTTCCGGGTATTCAAAGTGATTTTACTGTGATCTGAATTGATGATCGGAGGCATTGATAGAACTTGATCTTTCGCATCATAGATGATGGGATACACAGGAGAGTCGCGAATGATGTGCAGATATTTTGAGAGGTGTTTTTCAGACTGAAGGAGGTTACATAAATGCTACGGTTTACGCATTTGAAACGTATTCACCTCATATAGCGTCATCAACTCTTCAGCGTTGTATACTTTGTCCTTCCCAAGAGGCGTAAATCTGATGTCTTTGGGGGGCCACGCCTCATATCTGAAAGGTGGCGTTAAAGTGTCAAGGTCGTGTGTCCCAATCGCTACCAGCTGTCGCCGTCTACATAAATTTTGATGGAGTTTGTCTTGTAAGTCGATGAAAGATGCGTATGAACGGGGAGTAAACTTGACATTGCGAAGGATAGCACATGCAAAGAAGGGCCTGATTTTGGCAGTCTGCGGGGCAAATATTCCATGTACACTGGAGCAGGCATGAGAAGGTACTACACACCTTAGGATTGACAGTAACAGTAAGCAGATCCTTTTCTCCACCAGGGGGGTACACAAGCTTGTACTCAGGTGCATTCATTTTTTCAAGGAATATGCGAAGGCCGCGTGCGATGCCCTCAATGCAGAGCAGGTCATATCTTCGAATGATGGATCAATACACCGCGATCTGGGATGAGAACCTGGTCCACCTATTCGCTGGTATCTCGATTTTCAGTTGCTACAGCCTTTAGCATCAACATAAATCATCAGAACACAGACCGATATCCTTACCGCACGTTCCGTGGGCAGACCTTTCTTTATCGCCTCCTCCACCTCTCCCGTAGTCTAAAGCAGAGAACCTCAGCAGGTACCCCAGAAGGGTTACTTGCTACTCACGTCTTCGTCCAATTCAAGGCCATATTCGAAACAGAGTTTGTCGAATTCCTCGGTGGCTGGATTGAGTGATAGTTAGCACGATTGAAGCAGGTGGCATTAGGATCTGGGTTACTATATTCTTGGCCAAGCCTCTCCCACAGATCCGCCTTGTCGACTGCTACTGTCGGCATCCTGTATCTTTCTAGGTAATTATCAAGGTATGAAAGATCGAGTCAAATCTTTGATCAGACCTCCTGACACCCTTGGCTCTTTTTGGAAAGCGTGATCGGCGTTCGCTTTCTACCCTAACATGAAATATGTGGCATTGCTCAGTGGTGGCAAGGACAGCTGCCACAACCTCCAGCACTGCGCGAGAAATGGTCATGAGCTTATCGCTGCAGCTTCGCTCGGTCCAGAACCTGGAAAAGGTCCGACAGAACTTAATTGTCACCCTTCTTAATCATTATGTTGCCAATCAGAGGAGCTGGACTCGTATCTCTACCAAACGGTTGGCCAAGACGCG
Organism: Phaeolepiota aurea; assembly: GCA_036937095.1. Classification (NCBI taxonomy): domain Eukaryota; kingdom Fungi; phylum Basidiomycota; class Agaricomycetes; order Agaricales; family Squamanitaceae; genus Phaeolepiota; species Phaeolepiota aurea. The sequence goes on from JASFDG010000050.1 coordinate 27,299, forward strand.
ATCGAATTGGTTGCTCGTGCTTTGGATGTTCCTCTGTATCGAAAGGTAATCACCGGTAGCGCCATTGAACAGGGACCTGAGTATGGTAGCAGAAATGCTACTGACACAGGCGGTGTGAAAGGGGACGAGACTGAAGATCTCTATGCTCTGTTATCCACTGTCAAGGTGACTTGCTCTCGATTGCACTGCCGGTGCTTTCTGATGCGCAATAGCGGAACCACCCAGACGTTCAAGCTGTATCGGTCGGCGCCATCCTTTCAAATTATCAACGAGTGAGGGTCGAGCATGTGTGAGGCCCCTACAATCTGTTACTCCAACCGCTTTAATCACGTCCCGTTAGATGTCGCCGCCTAGGCTTGATCTCCCTAAGCTATCTATGGCAAAGGGAGCAGGGCGAGCTTCTTTCCGAAATGATTGAGACAGGGATGGAGGCGATTTTAATCAAAGTTGCTGGCATTGGCCTTACGACCAAACACCTTGGCAAAACTCTTCAAGAGATGCATCCCACTCTCGTAAAGCTGGTGAGAATAGACAGCGAATTTTTGGCCCGCACGCAATAAGAATTCGCCCAGAATGAGTTATACGGCTCCCATATTTGCGGGGAAGGCGGAGAATACGAGAGCTTAACCCTCGATTGCCCACTTTTCAAGCAGAAAATTGTACTGTAAGGAATACTGCTCTTGCGCCCACGGATGATTCTCATGCGTCTTGCTAGGATTGAAACCGAGACTGTGATACATTCAGATAACGGTTTTGCAACTGTTGCATTTCTCAGGGTCCACAGGGCAGTTTTACAACCCAAAGCGGGACCTAACCCTCGCAATATCCTTGTCCCTGCCTTGGTGGAAGACAGACTTGCCTGCATTAAAAATCAAATTCTATCTTTACAGTCTTCAAAGCATGGACAGGTTCCTATGTGGGACCCATTCAATGATATTCATCCTACAGAACCAATATCAACCAAGAAAGTTGGACCCTGGGTATCAGTCACAAACATACAATGGGGCACCACCGTTGTATCAAAGCAACTTTCAATCGAAGATGAAGTGAAGGAATGTTTTCATCTCCTTGAAGGTGGGGATAATTGATTGTCTGTTTTTAGATGGCTGATGAGGTCACAAAAGGCAGCCTCAAAGAGTACAGCCTGGGGTTCGCCGACTGTGTCAATATCAACATATTCCTCTCGTCAATCGAAGATTTTGGACGGGTAAATACAGCGTATTCCACCTTCTTTGGAGCCAGTCCCCCAGCCCGTGCCTGTGTCGCAGTAGACTTGCCCGATTCGCTACGGGTCAGACTAGATTGTATAGCTTTCTCGGACGGCACGCAGTCTAGCCGACAAGCTCTGCACGTCCAAGGCCTGAGTTACTGGGCACCAGCCAATATTGGACCTTATTCTCAGGCGATAACAGTGGGTGCCCTTACTCGCATACTTCTATCCATTGATACACAGCAGCTGGCAGGTGGATGAGCGAATCTTTATATCAGGACAGATTGGCTTGATACCCAGTGAACTCGCGTTGCCGTCGCCATCTTCGCTAGGTTTCGAAGTTGCTTTGGCGACGCAACATGTCGAACGCGTTATAGAGGCACTCAAAAGCAACTCGGGAGGTGGTTGGGAGGGTCAAATGCAAGGAACGCTATTTTGGTTTTCCAACAGGGTTGACGCAGCGATCGTCAAGGAGGCGTTATTGGTCAGTGTCCGTCTTTAAGTGTTTCGGGGGGCGTCATCCAGAAGGATTAGGTAATGCAAGCCCAATCCCCCTTGTTATTTTTGGCGGTCAAGTCACTCCCTAAGGATGCCCTGATAGAAAAGCAGGTTTTATTCCACACTGGTCGGTGTCTGATAACTGACGAAGAAGGGGAGTCAACGTTGGAGCAAAGGCCTCCTGTGTGTGAGCATGGTAGCGTATTTTGGCTCTTATCGCGTATCATTAAGCTCATCCCAACCAGAGGAATTCACATTGGCTGATGGGACAATCGTGCACTGGGAGATCGCGAAATTTGCGGACACGACTTCTGCCTGTGCCATGATTTGTATAAAAGGTTGGTCTAGAGATTGCCCTTGTTCAATCGTCTAAAATTTGCTTTAGCCCAGTCGCCTGCGCCTGATGTAAATTCAGTGGCTTCAAAGCTTCTGCCAATCTCGTCACGCATACTCTCGGTGCGACTGTTCTACGTACCATCGAAGGTTACATCTCGTAAGTTTTACGACTTATCCACCATTGTGATCTTCCATGACTTTGTCCAGTTCCATCAGTATCGTGCACTCTTTTCCCTGGGGATCAGGCTCCGCCAATCACACAGATACCATGCCGTGCAATTGCAAGCAGGCGTGAAGACGATTGGGATTACTCATTCTATATGTTTATGGCCTGATTGATAATGCAATCTAGACTCTATCGCGGATTATATTTGTACATATCTAGCTAATCATAGTGTGAACGACGAACGAAGAAGAATATCCATGCTGAGATAGAAGCGATACTAGATTCATCACTGGTGCTCCTCTTCGTATGCGAGGGCCGCGTGCAAGAAGCGCTTTATGCACCTTCTTCTCCAAGGAGCTTCATTTCGCCTAGACGACGACGCATTGCCTTCTCTGTCGGTGTTGGAGGAACCCTGCGGACAATTATAGCTCCCAATAAGGTACATAGTCCGCCAAAGCGAAGTACCCATCCCACCCCCGTTTTGCCCAGATAGGTGCTGCCATCTCCTTCCACAAGCTCGGGGCTTGCGCCATCCGTGATATGGAAGATTGCACTAGTCACCAGGGCTACCTGTTAATCGAGGTTAGAGCGGTTAGGGGGTTGTGGGGTAAGGCATACAATAAACTGGGGCATCACGATAGCAAGGTTATGAATGCCCAATACTGTCCCCCCAGAGAATGGCGTGGTAGGCGTCCCTTCACCTGGATTATTCACATACTCGTCAAACGAACGCCTTCGGATGAGGGGCTGTCGTTCTCCACTCTCACGGTGAAGAATGCCGGGTGTCGAGTAGTTTCGAGTGTGCAGCGGGCGCCTTGTGCTCTGAATAGGGGCAGGTGGTTCCTTCAAGATCTACACAGTGGTTTAGAGCCCTCGTTTGGAACAGAGATTTCATCCATCTCACCTCCATGATAATTGCAAATGGAACCCACATCGCCACCGCCCAACATATACCTACCAAGCTTATGAAGATAGTCGCCTGCAAAAGTTATGGGTCAGAAATTCGACGAGTCAAAGGGAGGGGGAGGGGGGATCTACCTGCACGACAGTTGTAATGAAGAAAGTCGAGAACGTGAGCAAGCTAAAGAAGAGCAAAGCTCCAGTCCAGATGTTTCGTAGCAAAAAAGGCATAACAGGCAGTCGGAGTGGTTTTCCTTGTCTTGCGGCTTCGACCCGCCATTGTCGTACAGTATTTCGGATACGGGTGAGTTCAGCATCTTCGTCGACGTCGGCCTTATCCGCCATAAGGCGCCGATCACGACCTGAGAGATGAGGCAAGACAAACCCAGCAGCAACACCCACTATGTGACTTTGGTAAGACAAGGGAACACATTGACCAAAGTCGCCATTTACCTATACTATAGATCAACATAGCAAACTCGCCGGTTCTGGTGGCCAAATCATGGTCTGGTTCTTTGCCCTGCTCATTGGCCATGACTTGACCCATATATGTCGTGCTAGAGTAAAGGCAGTCAAAGAATTGGTCATAAATATAGCCAAGGGTCATACGAGTAAAATAGGAATGGGAACCTAAGAATTAGTCTGGTCAAATATCGAGCATTCGAAAACGAGTCAATACGCACCATCCCATAAAAGCAAAGATCTGGACATAACACACACGTCGAATTGGCTTTGGTAGGTTTAGGAGCGACGTGTATATATTGTTGAGCACGTCTCGAAACTTGCCATTACTTTATTTTTACTCAACAAAAGGGTTGAGAATGGACATGACTCGCGTACACACCTGCGTTTCGTGCGATCCTTTTCCCGTGCTTGCTCTTCATGGCAAAAGCAGGTAATCCCGACGGTGATGACGAGAATGACAACACAAATAACGCAGAACTTGCGGAATTGGCCACCCCCGAGGAGACGTATGATTGGAAGTCTCGCCAACGGAAGGAAACCAAAACCAAAGCCAACAATGTTGCCAGCATTCGTCATTCGGCCGTGCCATGCATTTCCAGCATTGAGTTGGCTGGCAGGGGCAACGTCAAGCAACAAGTTACGAAGGGAGGCTTGGAGTCCATTCAGAGCGAAATCCAGAACGTAAAATGAAACAACTGCGAAGCCGATAGCGGTGCTGGCAACCTGCAATAATTGAATAAAGGGTAGTTCTTCAGAGCCGGACATACGTACTTTCTGTCGTTTCTCAATGTCACCTATGCCAAGCCCGAAGAGTTCCACAAAGAAAGCCGCTAAGTACTCACAATACGCGAGAGTGAACGTCGAGGTAACGAGAGCGACCGTTGAAAGGATAATCCAGAACCGGCGACGGTATTTAGAAGTTGAAGCATCTGATAAGGCACCTGTAATGCACGGCATAAATACCTCAGCGTCACTTTGAGGTATATAGGATGCATTACCGATAACTGGTTGGGCTATCAGCCCACTAATTGGCCCTGCCAACCACACCAAAGATGTTAGCTGTTCGGAAAGGCCGAGTTCCAGCAGGAAAGGCGTCCCATAACTGGCCCCGTCAATGAGGACAACGACTGACTCATGTTGGCAACTTCACTCACCCAAGCTCGACCGTCCACGCGATCTGGGCCCCAGCCATGGAGACACTGAGTGTAATCAGGTCCCATGTTGACAAACGACGTTTTCCGATGGGGGACTTGGAGGCTTTGCGAGGTGGTTCATCAGCATTCTGTTGCAGGCCTTCCCCATTCGGAATGGAAGCAGACTGGTCGTCGTGTCTTCCGCGAGCAGCAGGCCAGGGAAGCTGCGTAGTTGGGTCGGGGTCACTATCAGCAATTGGCGGTATCATGTTTGTAGGCAATTACAAGGGAAGAACGAGCATCTAGGACAGCGAGGCAGACACTTATATGTACGGCACCTGCGAGTACAGCTCAAAACAAGCTTGCTCCGGCCACCGGCACTCTCCGTAATCAAGCACTCAGTTCAAATTAACTTTCATAGTTTCCTTCAGGTCCCCATGCTCTTAACATGAGGGATAGGATGCATACAACATGTGTAACAGTAAAAATACACGCGATAAATACTTGTAGGAGCAATGGGACAGCGAAAATCATAAAAGAACAAGCCAAAAGAAAAAAAAGTCCGATCGAGGTTGGTCCAGCTTGAACAGAACAAAGCGAGTACGAGAGAGCGGACGAAAATAGGTTTGGTGGTAAAAGTGCTATTTAAGGGCATGGAGAGTGTACTATGAACCGCGAACGGCGGTAGCGGACATTCCTCGACGATGGGTAGTTGGGGCAGGGTCGTTACTCTGTGGCGGTTTAGAAAGTATGTGGAAAGGTTTCCTGCGTCCAGAAGGTGGAGTGCTACTTTCTGTGATGACAGTGGGCGGATCTGGGAAGCGAGCATACTGACTTGGAGGACCAACAAAGGTATCTGGCTCATTGAAAGGGGTTCGGTCGGGACTAGTCATGGGTCGGAGTGAATTGGACGTGGAAGATGACCTTGTGAGCAATGGAAGAGGAGACACAGATGGTCGAGGTGCTGTGGGGTTAGTGCCCGATCGACTTCGGCTCTCAAATCCACTGTTGTGAGGAAGCCCATTGATAGTCTCTGCTGTGGTCCGGAGCTGAGCTGCTGACATGGAGGGTCTCAGCCGACGGGGGGTGACTGAACCACTGATATGGTGATTAAGGGCCGAGATATCATCGCCATTGGCTGAAGGACCTGCTGATGAGTAATTTGATCCGTTTTGAGATTTGTTATCCGTGGACGAGCTCCCACTTCTATTGCGTCTCATGTATTTCTCCATAGCATCTGCGTCTCGCTCTCTCATTCGGTTTGCAATAGGGGATAGAGCCGAAGCGGGGTTAAAGTTTGAAGTATGATTGCTCGTTCCGGGGGGTGATGTTGCCAACAGCGATGAAGACGGTTGATGACTAGATGTCGATTTTATATGGAAAAATGAGCCGGACCCCGAAGATGGTTGTGATGACGAGGATGATGAAGCCATTGGTATCAGGTGGCCGTCGAGTTCCCCACTATCAGACGTGGCTGTCGTCCGGCTTGTGCCAGACCCACTGCGAAGTCGAGAGGGTAACTCGCGATCCTTTGATGGGACAGGAGGCGGTGCTGGTGAGGGACCAGAACCCCACTCATTCCCTCTTGCCGCAGCTTGGGCGAATACGTTCCGCCGCATCTTTTTGTTGTTCTCAAACACCAGGCGAGCGGTATCCTGCAATGTGTCTCTAGTGCTGAACCTAATACCGGTTAAGAATCGGATATCCATATAAGGTGAGATATGCGTACGAGTATGCGTAGTCCGATGCCGTGAAGCCCTCATTATTTCTTGCTGCATATTGACATCCTCTTTCTATCAGAAGCTGAACTATCTAGAATAAGGAAGTCAAGTAAATCAGTCTATCATGCCCACAGCGATGGAACTTACTGTAATATGCCCCCAAGAACTAGCACTAGATAAATGTAAAGTTAAAAAATGCATCTAGCAATGAAGGCATGGTGGCTTACTAGTGTAATGGAGTATTCCCCTGATTATCTGAGAGGTCAAAATCGGCTCCCAGGTCACATAGCATCTTCCGAGCAAATTCCGGGGTAAGGATATGGAACGCAGAAAGAAGAACGTTGACCAACCCGAACAAGTTCTTCGTTTCCTTTTAGCGCAGCTGTATGTAGAGCTGTTCTTCCAATATTATTTGACCAATCAAGTATCCAAGAGTAACGGTCATAATACATGCGGGCCATACGAAGGGCAGCATCCGTTGAATCGGATGTTGATGGTGATCCATAATGTGTCAGTGTGGTGGGTTTATGATCGGCAAGGAGCATAAGAATTGTGTTGTCCTCTGAGTCCTGAACGTCACCCTCTAAGTGATGTGTTAATACAAGGACACGTAGATACATACTTTACTAAGCTCTTCCTCATCGTGTCCCGCAGTCAGAAGGAACTCGAACGTTTCTTCGTTTCCAAGAACAGCAGCCCAAGCTAGCGAGGTATATCGTAGGGGTGCAGGATCAGGGTTTCGCATTTCTGTTCTCTGAACAAGGCGCTTGACAAGAAAAAGGTTGTTTTCTGTGGCGACCATGAGCAACAACAGCTAACAGAGACGATAAAATGATAGAAACCTTTGACTGCTCTGCGCAGACGCGCAGTTGCATCTTTCTCAGCCATGGAGACAGGAAGAAGAGGGCAGGAATGAACGCGAGAAATCTCAAGGCATAAAAGACAATGACGGCGGACAGCCTTGGGGAAAACGTCAGATTCCGATGGTAGTCAAATACACATCACGTGGCCAACCAATTTTAATTTTGCCTCGAGTCGGAGACGCTCGTTGCTCGAACTCGAACTTGTAGTGCAAGCTACCGTCCATTCAAAGCGTTAGATTGCCCTCCAAAACGATGCCCAAAGTCGTCTCTAGGTCAGCTGTGTCATCGTCTACAGATGGTCTGTCCGCGTACGTGTCCCTACCCTGACTTTTACTCATCTCCTTTTCAGCACAGCCTACCGCATCATCAGCCGCTTCATTGAAGGTTTACTGTAAGCAGCATTTCATATTCATATTAGATGAATGAAACTTCTCTTATGACAGATTGTATTTGTGGAGAATTTATCGTAGGTAACGCAGTCACCCAGATCCCTCCCGACCGGCTCATTCAGTCTTGCCTCAGCTCGTTATTGACAAAAGTCTGGCCAGTTTGCCGAGGCGTAAAACAGATAATGCTATCATAGTCCGATGTCAAGATATCGAGGAAACAAAAGCGCGAATATTCAAATTAAACGCATTATCTGGTGATCCTATCCTTCTAGAAAGGTATGAAACACTAGAGCATGCCTTGATGCGGGGTTGATCACGCTCATTGAACAGAGAAGGCGGATACGAGCGTCAGTATCGGTTCAACTGCCCTCGTTGCTCGTTGGCGATTGGATATCAACCAACACCACCCCCCGTCAAGTCTGGGTCTTTCTTGTACATCCTGTCAGGGGCTTTAACACAATTACAAGGGCAGGTTCCGCCTGATGCCTTCGATGGAGAAAACATGATGGATAGTTGAATTCGCCTAAACAATTGATAGAAACACGACAGAATCCTGTATTTATGGGAACATGATGAAGGACACCCCTAAGAGAGATAACGTTAGTGATCGTTATTGGACAAGATCATGTCAAGAAAAGGGAAAAGAGATAGCTCAGATACCGTTGTAGAGAAAATTCTTAACAACATGCATAGTAAGTGCATGTGTTCATACAGTGTGAATAGTTGACATCACTGGAAGGATGGAAGAGAGAGAGAGAGAGACGTACCATGAAAATTTGTGTGTTCCACGCAAGTCATCAAGTAGTAGGAGAGAACGATGGAAGGCAAAATTTTATACGGTAGTTCTTGTTTGGCATTGATTGAAAGCAAGGTCGTTCGACGGTGAAGTAAACAAGGCTTAGCTTAGACTGTGTAGCATTCTGAACAGTGAAACGGGATGTCGAGGACTGGTAAAAGGCAACTAAAAAGCAACTTGATACCACGGAGTCTGATCTGGGGTCATTCGTGTTTCGCCATGATAATTTTGACCTGGGACGTGCTCCACTGATAGAAATCGGACATGTGAAGATATGTCAGATGAATATCGATGCTGTCGATCGCACATAAGTATTAGCAGTGGACATCTGTGGATCAGAGAGATGCTTGGGCAGGTGTCAGCGACGGGGGCGTGGATAGAACTCTGCAAGAAGTCGGCAAACACCTGTCAATTTCAATCACCGCCCTCAGCGGCGTTTCGAATCCCAAAGTATCACCAACACAACACGCTCAAGGGCCGTTCCGTTTTTTTTGGATATGGAACCCCCGTCGCTGCGAGAGCTCGAGCTCGAGCCTCTTTTGAGGGAGCGGGATACCCAAATCACAGAGCTCACCGTAAGTCGCGGTCTGGCGAAGACTTCGATTGTTCACACATTGCCCCTTAGGATGAAATATCTCGGCTACGACAATATATGTCCGTTCAGCCAGGGCCATCGACTACGGATCCTCTATCCCTTCCCCCAGCATTGGTGTCCATACTGATACCTCACATCAATAGCGCGTCCCACGGCCTTGGCGCAACAGCCTCAAACACGGTGACCGCTGCACTAACTCAGCGAGCAAAGCTCCTTCAGGAAGAAAACGACGAGCTATATGAATTGTTGAAGCGGGGTGAAACAGGAAAACTTAAAGAGGAAGTCCGAGGGCTCCGCCGCGTGGTTGAAAAGCTCGAAGGCGCGCTGCTTGGTATGTGCCACTTGCGACAGCATTCCCATGAGATGCTGTTAAACAATCAAACGCTTAGAATCCCATAATGTAATCGAAACGTTATCGTATGTTCGTTCATATTTTCCGACGCTATTCTAGCTCACACTCATACGAAAGCACGGAGCTTGACAAGTCCTACGAAGCCCTCGTGACCTCATCCCGACAAGCGAGCACCTCTAAATCACACTCTCGTTCGCCCCGAAACTCGTATCGGAATCTACCTCCGCCTGGAGCAACAGGCAATGGCCATCACTCATCGAGGGTCCCTCCCACGGGTCCGCGCGCACAGAAAAGGCCACGCTTATCAGATACCCAGAACTCGCCAGCACGTTCCGCCACGCACCTACCCTCACAAAAAATCTACAACCACAACCAGGCCGTAGCGTCTTCCCGAGGATCGGACATCCGTGAATATCCCCCACGATACCCGACGGAGGGACATAGGTCCACCAATTCCAAAATGGAGGTCGATGAGGATTCACACAGCAAGGCGTCGCCGGCTGAAGACCGGGTCGAGAGGCCTCGGGAACGTGAGCGGGAACGCGCTCCGAAAGATCGACCCAGAGATAAAGACCGAGAGCGCGATCGTGACGGCAACCGGTCCCATGCCCGCCGCAACAATTTTTCGTCGAGCTCCGGCCGGGGTGGAGCAGGTCCCAATCGCAGGGCTGATCGTACGGCGGTGGCAAAGGGTTTCCCATCCCCAGATCGGACGTTGGCAGAACGAATGGGACTTTAGGGCGTCCGTGTTTTCTATTTCTTTTTGGTTTTAGTCGTTTTTTTTTTTCAAGAGCATGCATCATTACTATCTCATGGAAACAGACGGCTCACATTACCCCCAATTTGACAGAGTGCGGTCTTTCTCTTACCTCTTGTGTAGTATATCCGGTACGACACCATCTCTCTACTCTAATGTGCGAACGTTGTAGCACTATCTGATTAAATTATCCTCACAGTTGTATCATACCATCTGTCCTTTGCTGTGCATGCCTCTTAACAAATTTTATTCTTGTTCGGTGTTCCAATAATGTGTTGCGGGACTGAATGATCAATCAAATTACCCAAGCTTCACCCCGTCGTTGGCTTCAACATCAACGTTCCTCGCTTCGAGTTACATATTAATTTCGGTTGATATTGTAATATGCTGGAACTGTAGAAGAGTGTTACAACAGTTTCGATTATTTTGCGCAAAGGGAAGGCAATGATGAGTATCGTACAAAAAGTGAGGGCAACGCAAGTAGTTGCGCCGATGAGTGTTATACAGGTGTAATTGGGGGGAGGGGGGATGTCAAAATTATGGGACCATAGTAAAAATTAGCAGGGATAGAAAGGAGTAGAGGTAGTTGGAAGATTTTAAAATAGTGGATAAGATAGGGTTTGGAGACGCGTTCGGATGGCAGCGTCTGAGGGTTCACGTTGGCGGCAGCGGCAGAGCCGGTGAACAATATTGGCCCAACAAGTTTGGGGTAGTTCGTCAAGAAAAGCATGACCTGTGCGATTACACGGCCGCGTTGCGAGTGCTCCTAGAGTTTCGTAGGGAAAAGAACTTGAGGCACGTCATGCCAACCGCCCTCCGCTTTTGTTGTACAGGTTTCGATTTTGCGCAGGGCAACGCTGAGAGTGAAAGCTCATCGATACCTGGAAGGTGAATGGAAGTGACGGGGAGGGTTGGAGGGCAAGCAATGGGCTTGATGGCAGGAGAAAGGACAAAGGCGGGCATGGGTGGTACAGGAGGCGGAGAAGAAATGATGGTTGGGCTCGGTGGAGGGGAGCGATAGGGAGTAGCAAAAGAGAGACTGCGACAGTGGCGAGGCCTGGGCTGCTGCGAATAGCTAGGGGGCAAAAAGAGTGGTGAAGATGGTTGGGAAGAGGTGAGTGTGGACCTCGTTCTCTTTCTCCGGGGCTCGTGGTCGTCCTGGTCGCTCATGTGATCGCAGGAGCGCACGGACATGAGAGGCTTCAGACCGGGAGGACACAGCCTGGATTGACGGCGATCGCGGTTCCTGGGTGGAGGAGAGGGCAAAGGCGTGTGAGCCAGGACAGGGGAAGGGGCTCGAGGCGGAGGGGAGTCAGGACGGGAATAGATAGTCATTGGGAGGGCACTGGGACATGTTGAAAATACCAACTTTGGCTTTTATGCAAAAACGAGGCAGTGGAGGATCGGTCGAGGTGAAAATAATTAGATCTGACAGGATCTCAACGTCAACCGAAGAGGAAATACAAATACAACAAACGCATACAACACAGTCCCAGAATAGTAAAAAGGCGCATTCATTTTCTTGTATTCTACCCGTCATGGTTTAAACCTTTATCACGCAATGCCCGCTCGTCGTACAACAATGACAATTCTCGTCGTGTTCCGTGAAATCTGGGTTGCTGAAACCTGACTCGAGTACATGACTCCTACATCTTTCCCATGCCCATGCATGCTATCCAGCTAAATGACTCTAATCCTACCGCTATAAGATTCCTTCCCTCCATCGGCGCTACCAGCGCCGTTGGCAAGGGAACGACTTTTATTCCTGACGAGCTCTCTTTTGCTAAAACTTCATTCCTAGTTCGCATCTGCCAGTCATTAGAATATTTCAATGTCGAATATTCAATATCAAGCCCGATCTCGATGCGCCACACATACCGGAAAAGCGGCACGCAGAATTTTCTTGGCTAATCCCTTAGCAATGACATGCGTGTTTCCATCCCTTTTTTTGGTTCCATGTTGATACTGGCTACAATTCCGCTACAGGACTTACAACAAACCATCATTGTTCTTCGAACACGCTCCCACACCTCCCCGATCGCACATGTGGGTGACTGTGTCCAACTCCTTCACAACACAAGCTTCCAAGGGACATGTTCAAATCAGACGTTCCGGTGTTATCATCTCTGCGACTTACCAGAGCTGATGTGTATTGTTAGTCACTCAATCGGCGACTCAGATTATCAAATCAAGGGGGGGAAATCGTACCAAGATGGCCACCAACAACGGGTCTGCCGCGGAAGCCCTCAGGCCCACCATTCGTCGTCTCATACCAATCACCAAGTGGCTGAGAACTCATTCCGTCAGAAGCGTATCTTTTCACAGAACCGATAAAGAGGTCGCGCGCCGCCGTGTCAGTCATGATGCCTGCTGTCCAGATTTCCCAGTCTTGCGATGATTAAAAAGAAAGGTCAGTTGATACAATAGTCAAAATCTTGGCTCCGTGCGACAAGACGAAACGTACCCGATTTGGTATAGGTGTGGCTGAACGCCAGTTCGAATCAGGACGACCAAATCGTATAAACTCAACAACAACGTACCGGGTATCCAGAGGAACCCCAAATGGTTCTGTGGCGCACAGGTGAGGTGACAGAATATATGCAAAGGGTCTTTTTCACTGACGCGCAACTGTCTTGTACCACGCGGTTTCTGCTATCATGTTACCCACATTTTGTAGGTTCTGAGGAAATCCAATCGCTTACGCATATTATACACAGTCGCAGGGAAAAGGTTCAGCTTCAACAACTTGTCGGCATACAGGTTGTATGACAATCCCCAGCTTCGTTCCAGCTAGTGAGCAAAATCCTTTTTCCGAAATAAGATCCAAAAATTATACCTATTCGAATTACCGTACTGAAAATAGGTAATATGAGCTCCCGCGTGCGCAGCGGACCCGAAAAGAAGGAAGAGGACATACAGAAAGTGTAAGATGCTGTCCGCTCGTCGAAGCAGACAGCGTCTGCCATTGTGTGACAAATTTAGCCGCAATTGACTACAGGCGTGTGGATGTCAAGATGACTCGATGCTATTGAGGTAAAAATATATTCTCACAGAGTAATTGCTGTTCTTTGCCTTGTCTCCCAGCAAGCTGGCTACTTGTGACATGGCTTTGATCCCAATGATCCCTTTGATAGCAAGATTGGTCTGGTTGGCCAAAGATCCTGCGAAATCGTCCGTGCTGATCTGATTTGCAGGAATTAGGGAATCTTCGATCAAGAACTGGGTCCATTGGTCGAGAAGATTTGACTGGGAGCTCGATAAGGGCTAATAGGCTTCGGATTCTAGCGCCGCTCACGTACGTATTGTGTAAGCTGGGAATTGTCGCCTGTCTTCTGAGCGTAGCTAAGCGCCATAACAATCATATTGCCACTCTCTGTTGCATAATATGGGCCATCATCATGATCATTCTGATTCATTTCAGGATTGCTCACCTTCAACAGGCATGGCTTCATCCCTGCCATCATTGTGTCCGAGTGCATTGGGATATGATGAACCTACAGCGGTCAACTCGTGGGCCACAGAGAAAGTGTGAAGACCCACCTAAATCATGTACACTCCATTTATTCGGGTATTGGCCGGTAGCTTGATATCTGAACAAACCCTCGAGCAAAAATTTCCCAAGGGTAGGGTTGGTATACAAAAGGGCAGGCCAGGCGGGGAAAATAACATCCACAGTATTAACGTTCTTGCGCCAAATGGCATCAATTTGACGCGGTTACTTGTGTAAAGATTTTCACCTACCCCATCGCTAGAGATCTCTGTTTCCTGATTTAGCGGTGTTGCAATATGAATAGTTTCAGGCTAACCTTTCATGAAAACAATAACGTCTCCAGAATTGAAGGAACCATCGCTATTCTTTGATATGGTGATTTCGGTTGCGCCTAGGGCTTGACGGATGGAGAGGTCGACGATAGCAGCGTAATCGGCCGAGATTTTGGAGGCGTCCGTGTTGACCTTGGTATCGAATGTTGTTGCTCGGCTGAGGGCATTGGTATAGTCTCCGAGGAAAGACGATATCTACCGTCTCATCAAAATGGAGTGGTATAGGACACCGCGCCATTGACATACCAGCACAGCGGGAGTCGAGAATTGAGACCAGAAAAAGAGGCTACGTGATTGCGTAGCACCATTAGCAATGATGTACCTGATAGCTGGGTCTCGAATATGACCAACAGAGAACACAACGGGGCTGGATGCAGCTTGGGACACAGTTCCAAGATCATGAGCAAGACCAAACACGGGCCAGTTGTTCGAAACAGCGCGGAAATTGGTATCCTGCGAGTTTGGCAGGCGCCCATTATTTATGAACTGAGCTCTGACGGTGACATCATCGCCGGTCTGAAATGTCGCACCGACAGTCTAAAATATTATCAGAATATTGGCACGTTGTGTGAAAGGAGACTACCACACGTTTGGCGTAGAGTAGAACGCAGAGCCATCTAAGGCGATAGAGTCAAGCACGTATCGTGTTTCTGCAGTCGACAAAACTCACACTGGGTATGGTCGTTGATCTCGGTAAAGACGGACTGGGTCGCCAACTGCACTTGATGTGTTATGATGTTGTTCGCGGTCGAGGTGCTCCAGTTGGCGGTAAGAGAGTTATCCCCAGAGACCCATTCAGCACTAATATCAGAGTATACTTGCACAGAATGTGACCCGCCATCTGTTGATGCGGCAGACACAGCCATGTAAGCAAACGGAGTGGATTGTTTGACAAGGTCATTCGGCTTGACGGGCTGGTTTAGATATTTTCGCGAACACTTGGTCATGGTACGCACTTCAACGGGGCTCAGGAACGTCACTGTAAGATCGACTGGACCAGCAGATAGCACGAAAATGCTCTTTGTCGCGGTGAACTTGGCGTTGTGACGTCAGGATCAATAAACACGCGGAGAAGAAAAGCGCCTACTTGCAAGCTCTTCTGGATGGCCTTGGTAAAGGCCGCTCCTGGTACATTCGGAGCTCCCAAGAAAGAAAAGGATTTCCCATCGACTTTTACGAACCCGGCCCACCCAACAATCTATGCAGGAATACAGATATAGGGAGCAGAAACAGCAGACGAGATTTCTAATTGGCTGACCTGTCCGGTCCAAAAAGTAGGCCAAACATCATTTAGAGCCGCGCCTACGAAAAGGTGAGCATGCCAAGGGAACGCATTGCAAAGTCCGATCAAGAGTACCAGTGCCTTGCGCGAGCCACGCCGATAGATATGGAGTCCTTACTGCTAGAGGTACTGAAGGAGGACTGAAGGGAGTCGATGTCCAAGCAGAAACTTGTATGCAAGTGAGAGATAATAAAGAAAATGACACTTGTTTAGCACTGAGAAACCTCATGGGGGTAGGATTGAGTTACAGAAGGTGTGGTAGGTATCCACCATACAGCGAAAGGTGGCTTATAAGCCTTTTCTGTTTTTAAAATACCGTCTCTTCTGAAGATTTTTAGTGCTGTTCAATCATGTAGTATGCGGGAGGAAAGTGATGGTGCTTTGTTGAAGCCTGGCAGTACACGTTCGCTAGCACACGATACCATGGTCAGAAGACAACGTTTGGGATATTTGAGGTGCAAGATTCCATGCGCCTAGAGAAAGGAAGCCACAGATATTCTTCGAAACCAGGGGAAACATGAGAATATTTGCATGTGTAACGTTGTGTGCTGATCCCATGATGGTTGTTTGGTCTTGAAATTGACGAGTGGTCGTTTCTATCTCGGTTGTTATTTTATCTGGATCGCTTCTGTCTCCATGTGCAATAAGACGCCCAATAATTCGGGCTCCCAGGACTCAGAAGCTCAAAAGTGCGACTTGAACTTGTCGAGTTCGACCACAATCCCAAACAACACTATTATCCTGGGGAATCTTTGCGCGAGTGGATTATGCAGTGCAGCGGTACGGTACAGCCTAGATGCTAATACAGAGGATATCAGCTTATTGGCGACCGTTGGGAACTATCCTGGTGTCCTAGAACAGTTCATAATTAAACTATGGTCCGCCTCCCGCTGTTCATCGACGTCTTTCATTATCTCGCCGCCGCTAGCCTGGCTCCCCTAAAACTATACACTACCTCGATTCTTGTAAAGAGTCAATATGCTACCCTTTGCCTTGATTTGGGCCAGCATCCTTTTGCAGTCCATCGCTCACTGTGCTCCTCAGAGCGGTCATTTGCACCCCCAATCCATCCAGCCGGGCTCTGCTGATGAACAGAAGCGGGGTATTCTTCCACAATATCCGGTTTCCACTGGTCCTCCTGATGGTTCCGTTGATCAAAAGCCAAAGCTCGCGATAGAGGTTGAACCTCCTATCCTAGGCCCAGCTGCCGAACGGCTTATTCATAGTGCTTTGCATGCATCTGCAGCAACACCAGATCCCCTCTTCATCCTCCCGTCCGGTGAGGTAGAGCTGATGACTACAAATTCAACATCTTCGGCGACTTGCGTTACGAAAGCACCCCTCATGATGGCGTATTACCCCGATTGGGCAGGCCCCGACGACCCACCAGAAAACATAGATTTCAGCCTTTATGACATCATCGAATTTGCATTCGCTACCTGCACAGAGGATTTTGACCTAACATGGGACAGCGACGACGCCCCTCAACTACTAAGCCGCTTGGTTGCAGCCGCTCACGCTGGCGGAACGAAGGTAATGCTTAGCATTGGAGGATGGGGTGGCAGCAGGCGAGTGACCTCAGCGTATTTGTCCCCATCCATAACCGTTGACACCAAACTAGATATTTCTCGATGGCCGCAGCAACACCCAGGGGCAGACAAACATTGTGCAATAATATCTTGCGCATTTATGCTCAATATTCACTAGACGGCATCGATATTGACTGGGAGTACCCTGGTTCGGCGGGATTCGACGGCAATCAAATGAATGGCAATGATTCTCAAAATTTCCTGCTACTTTTCCAGCTGTTGCGAGCAATGCTCCCTCCTAGTGCGTGCATCAGTGCCGCAGTACAGACACAACCCTTTGCGGGTTCCAATGGCCAACCGATGACAAATGTGACCGCGTTTGCAAAGGTATTATCTTGGGCGTTGATAATGAACTATGATGTCTGGGGATGTGAGTCTTAATAACGCAGAATCCTGGTGATAAGCTCAGTCGTCGCCTAAAGCCTCATCAATGCCTGGTCCGAATGCGCCATTGGACATTTGTCCAAGCTGCTCACAGCCTGGTGCCAGCGCCTCCGCTGCCCGCACAGCATGGACTGCATCTGGCTTCCCGGCTTCCCAGCTCGTATTAGGCATACCTTCCTACGGCTATGTTTCGAAATCAACCGCGACAAGGCTGAAATCCCGGTCACGACCTGCACGCGCCAACAGATCAAAACAGGAGAAAGCAAAGCCAGTCAAGGTCGTGGGCGACGACGACGGCGATAACCAGGTCCAATTCAGAGAGCTTCTCCGACAAGGTGCACTGGTCGAAGATGTTGCATCAAATTCCTCAATCCCAATATACCTGGGCTCTGGCGGCTTCGTGCGGAATTGGGATAATACATCGTCTACCCCATTTTTACGGTCTACCCGAGCCAAGCAAGTCATCACGTACGATGACCCAAGCTCACTTTTTATGAAGGCTAGTTTCTCAAGCAGGAATGGAATGTTGGGGGTCAATTTATTTGATATTCATGGTGACACCGACCAGTGGCACCTTACAAAAGCAGCAATACTTGGACTTCAGCACCCTTAAACGTCCGTTGAATATGATAGACCCTCTGTTGAATATCAATCGATGACATTCGACTGACTTAAAAGTGGTCAACGTTCAATGTCCGGTTCAGACGTGTCAGGACTGACTGAGAGCATCTGCATGTGTACACATAGCATCGATTAATCGTCTAGATCGAAGACATCGTCCTCGTCCTCGTTTCTTTTGTGCGATGAAGAAACCTTATATATTTTCTCCAAGCCACTCCCTTTCGCCTTCTGTATCACACCTAAGGCTTATAGTCAGTCAATGATATGAGAAAGGTACGGGTGGCAAACCAGATGACGAAAGACGCATTTCCAGTACTGCCGTATCGAAAGCATCACTATTTCCAAGCTCCTCGAATCCAACCAACCTTAATAACGATAGAGGAGTTCAGAGTAGACCTCGTATAACAAGTGTCATTGACGCACCGATCCTTAGCAATACCGTCAACGAAACAAATTACACAGGGAAGGACCTTGATTCCCAGTTTTTCAACCAACCATGGGACGTTTTCGACGAACACCCTGGCGAAACGCGTACTGAAATATTTCGGCGTAATTTTCTGGAGAAAGTATATGACGATCCAGTCCAAACGAGGGAAAGAAAGGACTTACAGCAAGGTGTTTATCCATAATTTCACAACGTTTGAAATTGGAATGGTAGAAATGGATAACACATCTGGGTTCCCTCCTAGCGTGGAGGGACAACCATTCACATCCGAGATGACTCCTTATATATCATTTGACTCACACACTCACCCGTATGACCTCCTTCTCATCCGTTATTTCAGCATATCGGCCGTGTTCGTTGTCGTGCATTCCCCTCATGCTTTCCAGTCTGTCAGACACACAAACCAGTCAGTAGGTGAAGAATCGACGCCGTGGGTGATATGGTTATGGAGAGGGCACCTTACTCTCTCTTGAACACTTGTAAGCCCTGCTCCCTCATGTAAGAACTATCGTCATTCTCGATTTCGGCCTCCAATTCAGCAAATATAGCATCTTCATCTTCCTCTTCATCGTTCGAGATTCTTAGCTTATTGGAGTTAGGGTCGACTAAGCGAGTGGCCAAAGACGTGATTTTGGAGTTGCTGCAGGGTGTTAAATACTGAGAATTACTGAATTAGACGATAACTACCTATCCATAGGATCTCAAGGGAGTGTTTGAAATGATTGGCATTCACAAATCAAGCAGTCCCGATCAAGATCTAATCGCAAACTCTGATAACACCAACCACTTGGAACCCCTCTCTTTATATACAGTACATGAAGCTCGTTAACAGGTATATCGATAAACATGGCGCGGTAAGTTGTGCTCAGCGAGATAGAAACTACTTGGGAGTTGATCCTTAAAAGATTCTTTAGGGTCATGTCACTTTACGTCCAGAGGACGATGAGGACATGTGGCACCTCTACAATCTTATCCAAGAGGGGGATTCTGTTCGCGCTCCTGCAGTCCGGTATGTGTGTGCTTGACGTACAGAACAGCAGTAATGAAGCCTTTTAGACGTGTCCAAACAGTCTCGAGCACAGGGTCGACTGATTCACACCGTGTTCGACTCAACCTGACCATAAACGTTAGTCGCGTCGACTTTTCCTCCGCTGCAGCCCCGGCTGGCACAACGCAGGATACATCGTCAGAACAGAATACATCATCGTCGTCTTCAGCCAGTCCAGCAACAGCTGCGCTTCACATATCTGGGAAAGTCATTTCCGAAAACCCTCATGTCAAACTCGGCGCATTCCACACACTCGACATAGAAGCAAATCGAGATGTAAGGATCGAGAAAGCTGATGGCTGGGATAGCGTTGCAATTGCGCGGGTAGAAGAGGCTATCGTGCCCGGTCGGGGAGCAGAAGTGGGCGCCGTGGTCTGTGGCGAGGGCATTGCTGCATTCTGCCTGCTCTCACAGCATATGACACTCGTCACACATCGCATTTCAGTTTCTATTCCGCGAAAATCTTCATCGACCGGTGCTTCACAACATGAGAAAGGGCTCAATAGGTTCTATGCCACACTTTACGAATCATTCATCAGGCATATCCCGTATGCGAATGTTGGGCTGAAGGCGATCATTATTGCAAGTCCTGGTTGGGTTCGGGATTCAGTGTTGGATTATATTTTTGGTGAAGCGGCAAAGCGAGGCGATAAGGTGTTGCAGAGATCTCTCAAGGAAAAGGCCGTCAAGGTGCATATCAGCAGCCCACACGTCCATAGCTTGGTTGAAGTCTTGAAAAGTCCAGAGGTACGTATACAATATCAATGTTAACCCCTAATATCTTCACTAAAATAAGTTTTAGATCGTAGCACAGCTGAAAGAAACGAAATTTGCCAAGGAAGGCATAATTCTTGATAGGTTCGTGGCTTTGGCGTTTTGTGGCACTCGTCTTAAAAACATTTCTAGATTCTTTAAAATGCTAGGAAGTAATGAGATGCGCGCTTGGTATGGACCTGAACACGTCTCTCTTGCTGCCGATCGGGGTGCAATTGGCACTCTACTCATTTCTGATGACTTGTTTCGGTGAGTGTAAACACCAACATCGTCATTATTTCTGGCCTCAAAACCGTGGGTCACCGCAAGGGCATCCGACCCCACGACGCGAAAAAAATTTGTCGCTTTGGTTGAAGCCGTTCAACAGAAGGGTAGCGAGGTGATGATATTTTCGAGCATGCACGAATCAGGACAACGTTAGTCTCCAATTTTGCGCTGTGTGTGAGCGAAGACCCCTGATGCACCAATAGAGCTCAATCAATTAACCGGGATTGCGGCCATATTAACATTCCCGCTAGACGTAGAGGTTGTCGAGGCAGAGGAGAGAGAGGCGGAGGAAGAACGAAAACTGCAACTGGCGTAAGAGAGCGAGAAAGCTTGATTTCAGCGTTGAGTACAACTGGATATACAATTTATTTTCAGAGCGATGACATCATGCATCAAAAGACGGCTGGATCGATGCCTGAGATCGGCTCGGTTTCCTAAACATTGCAAGGTCACAGATGTTCAAACTCCTCTCTTTCCATCTCCACAAAGTACCACCCTCAAAAGAATATTCGGCTTTCACCATAGAAATGGTCAAACGCGTACCTGCCAAAGATCTGGCCAGCAGGGGAGACGTGTCCCAAAAGCGTCGCCGTGTCGGTGTGATATCAACCTCAGGCTCATTTTCACCCATCAAGATCGCCACAGCAGAAGCAGCTGCAGCGGTGGATGCCGATCCACCTTTCTACAAGCTACTTTCTCTTATAGGAAGCGCCCCCAAAAAGGTGAACAAAGGCGATGCCGTTCTTTACTGGATGAGATTGGGGGATTTGCGAGGTGAGTTCCACAACCGGACCTTTCCATATCTGTTCTCATCCCTGTCAGTTGCTGATAACAAGGCTCTATCCATGGCGTCTGCTCAAGCACAGCAAGATTCGACGCCCCTTTTAGCGCTTTTCATGATCAGCCCGCAGGATTATATTGCTCATGATAGAAGTGCACGCCGGATCGATTTCTTAATGCGAAATCTCGCGAAAATCAAGGTTACAATTTAAGCTCAATGTATTCCATGCGACTCATATACTGACGATTTTATCAGGAGTCATTTGACGCCCTCAATATTCCATTTCACATCGAGACCTGCGACCGTCGCACAAACGTACCAGTTCAAGTCATTTCGATTATGGAACGTTACGGGGCCAGCCAGCTTTTCGCTAATATAGAATATGAGGTCGATGAGCTTCGTCGTGATATCAAAGTCTTCGGTCTCGCCCAAGAAAAAAATTCAAGGACCACATTTGTTAATGACAAGTGTATCATTGACCCAGGAGTCATCCTCACTAAGCAGAAGAAGGCATATGCTGTAAGCGTGTGCAGTCAATATCTTATCATCAAATTTCTTCACAATAAGCAGGTTTATTCCCCATATCAAAAAAACTGGTTGGCTACATTAAATAGCGATGTCGCTCGCTACTTGGAGGAGTACGCCCTCCCGAAGGCCAACGTCCAAAGTATCTGCGCCTTGGACAAGTTCCTGCCATTGTTTGAAGCCACTGTCCCAACATCTGTACCTGGGTTTAAGCTTGAAGAGAAAGACCAAGAAAAAATGAACGAGATATGGCCCGCAGGTGCGGACATCGCAGCCCAGGTATTTGGTTTTCTATGTAAATGAAACATCATATGGAAGTAGAGAACCTTAGATGCTTCAGCGGTTCCTCCACACCAAAGCACGAGCGTCGCAATTAGGGGCGGTAAATCCTCTTTGTCCAGGTTCCGAAGAATGTGACAAGAAGAACCGTGTAACGAGATATCACCAAGATAGAGATAGGGCCGATAGGGACACAACTAGCCGACTCAGGCAAGTTATTTTCGTGTGGGCTCGATATTTGCCTACTCTTATGCTTATACCAGCGTATACCTCACCTCAGGCGTGCTATCTGCACGTTCCTGTATTCGGGGGACCATGAAATTGTTAAACGCCGATAAAGTCGAGGCAAACGGGGGAAGTGGTGTCGGGCGTTGGCTCCAGGAGCTCGCGTGGCGCGACTTCTACACTACCATCCTAGCGTCTTTTCCACGGGTTTCCATGGGCCGTCCTTATATCGAGAAGTTCGCAGCTGTGCTATGGGAGGCGCATCAAGTGCCGGATAATTCCCTATCCGCAAGTGGGAGTCAAGGAGGTGTAGACAGCGAGACTTTGGCAAGGTGGAAGAGTGGACAGACAGGAGTGCCTATCGTCGACGCCGCCATGCGCTGCATGAATGAAATGGGGTGGATGCACAATCGTGCAAGAATGATTGTGGCAATGTATCTGACCAAAGACCTGATGATAGATTGGAGGGTGGGTGAACGCGTAAGTTGTGCCTTCCACACAGGCTTCTTCGTAGGCGATTCTAACGCCAGTGTAGTATTTCATGGAGAAGCTCATGGATGGTGACTTGGCGTCAAATAATGGCGGATGGCAATGGTGCGCAAGCACAGGTGTCGATCCGTGTCCATACTTCAGGATTTTCAACCCATATACACAAAGCGTGAAGGTAAGCTTCCCCATGATGTTTTTTCTTGCAGGGTGTTGACAGGTTGTACCCAAAGGCAGACCCCACAGGGGCCTTCATCAAAATGTGGGTCCCAGAACTTGAAAGGCTCAATGGACCAGGTATCAGCTATATTGATCTTACGGAGGTATACGCTAATCCTGCCATGCCGCCAGACTTGCACAACCCGCCATCGTCAGTGGCTGACAAGCTGGGTTATCCAACGGTGGCAATATCACATCATGTGGCGAGGGACAGAGCGTTAAGGCGATACAAGAATCCAGGAGATACATAAACTTGGTTACTTGATAACGCCCTCCGTGTGGTCTTTTGTGTAACTTGAACTCCTTATATATAACGCCAACGTCAGACAAGTGCTATGGAACGGGCACTTCTCCAGCGCCATGGATGCACGCGCAACCATGAGCCTGGGACTATGAAATGCCAGACTTGTACCAGATATATATATGCTTGGATTCCCATGACCTGGTCATGGCAACTCTTATCGATGGCAGGTAACCATATGAGGGACTATAAACGAGTCATTTGACCCAATGCATCCGAATACCTGAAGTGCACACCATCATGTTTTGCACCTGTGGGTCCAGATGATGGCAGACACCGCTTATCATGGTTAAAGTCGGCCAGTTGATATAAATGCAGCATCCTGGCCATCTTTCTATACCTCAGGCATCGGCCTTGCCCATTGCCCAACTGAGCCGCCATTGAAGGATTGTTTTCCCATTGTTTTATTTGGGCGAGGTGGTTAAGGCCTGTTGTGATGTATTTGGCCTTGTGGGGGCCAAATAAACACGTTGGCAACCATTGAGCTAAATTAGGTAACCATTCTTCTCAATGTAGGCATGGCAGAAAGGTATTTAACCCACCCCATGCGGTATCCCTCTCCCCCCATCCCCTTTCATCCCCTCCATCTCTTTCCCTCCCTCCTTATATTCCTTTTCTTTTTCCAATTACATCGTACTCGAAGCACTTTGACTAGTCGCTCCTCGTGGTACTTCATAGATCTACATCCGCAATGTCTTTCTCTAGCATCAGCTCCTCCTGCTCCCTCTTCCCCACCACACCGCAGTCTCCGAATGCCTTCAATTTCTTCACTTCTTCGTCCTCCCCTCGTGAAACGCACGCTATGTATGATGAGTTTGGTCAGATCTTCTCTGCCAATAAGTCGAGGTCAGCAGAACAGAAAGCCTCTTCGAGGCTCTCAACAGTATCTACCTCCTCATCAACATCCACTTCATCTGCAAACTCGGACATCTCCAGCTGCTCCACAACGAGCAGCATCAAATCGAGCATCAAGAAGTGGTTCAATGCGCATGTTTGAGTTTGAAGCTTGGGCATGGCACTGTCATAACCGCATCGCTTCTTGGGGTTACTTTCACGCACGTCCTACGAGCCACTGAGATCGTCTCAATGGCGTCTCGGCCATCTGTTTCCGGGATCAGCGCTCCATGGATGTCGCAACGTCGATCCAGTTTCGACATGCGGCGCTCTCGACTTCGGCCGGTCGCTGGTATTATCAGGGTTCCGGCGGTCGTCAAACACTCAAAAATGAAAGTCCTCTCGTGAGGCAAATGCTATTATGCAGACAATGTGATGAATGAAAAGGACATTCGCCTCGAATATTGGACAATAGTTATGTATCACCTCTTTGGACTCCTTGTAACTGTAACATGAATATTGCACACCATATACAACATGGATATAGATATATCACTACAAAGATTCCAGGGATTGTTGAAATCCGAATGCTACTACACGTACACGCAAAGCTCCCTTGCCTCCCACGAAGCACTTGGCGGGCCAAATAGCAGTCATCTGCACCCCTTGTATTTTCAAGACAGATGGGACAACCCATTGTCATCACCACCCGACAGTCACGAATACCAAATACTCGTGGAATAGAGTATCTCGTAATTTTAAATTAACCAGTACGCGGGCGCTGTTGAAGCGGAAAGGAGAGAAGCGAATCAAGCATAGTTCTCGCGAGCCCACTTGGCGCCGTCAACAAGGTTGATGAGGGAAGCTAGATCAACCGTGGTTCAACAAATGTCACATGCGCTTGCATCGTTGACTAACCTTCAGTTTCTTTCCAGCCACGAGTCTTGAGACCGCAATCCTAAAAGAGCAGAGACAGTTAGGGCGCTTAAATTGGCTCTCTAATCTGCCAAGTGCTTACAGGGTTGACAAACAGAAGCGAGTCAGGGAGGATATCGAGCATGGACTTGAGGCGGTCCTTGATCTCTTGGGCTCCAGGCACACGAGGAGAGTGGATATCATAAACTCCAGGGCCAATTTGGTTGGAGTAACCATAATGCTTGAAGGTGTTGAGGAGCTTCATGTCGCTCTTAGAAGCTTCGATAGAGATTACATCAGCGTCAAGCCGCTGGATGGAGGGGAAGATATCGTCGAAGTCGGAGTAGCAGAAGTGAGAGTGGGTCTGGAGTTGATCGGTAACACCAGCGGTTGACAACTTGAATGAGTCAACAGCCCACTTAAGATAACCATCCCAGTCCGCACGGCGGAGAGGAAGCTGTCAAGCTAGTTAAAAGTTAATTTCCAAGATAAGTGCTAGGAGGCGTACTCCTTCACGAATAGCAGGCTCATCGACTTGAATGGCACTAATACCGGCTTTTTCGAGATCAACGACTTCGTCGCGGAGCGCAAGGGCAAGCTGTTTGGACTGCAGCTCACGGGAGACATCGGCGCGGGGGAAGGACCAATTCAGGATGGTGACAGGGCCAGTCAACATACCCTTCATGGGCTTCTGAGTGAGGCTCTGAGCATAGCTGCTCCACTTGACTGTCATGGGACCGGGGCGGCTAATGTCGGACACGATGATGGGAGGGCGAACGTAGCTAACATGACGGGTGAGTTGAGACATTAGATTTGAAGCTGGAGATTGCTTACCGGGAACCATAGCTCTGAACCCAAGCGTTTTGAGTGAAGACAAAGCCATGAAACTGTTCACCGAAGTATTGAACCATATCGTTCCTCTCTGGTTCACCATGCACAAGAAGATCAAGCCCGATCTTCTCCTGGAACCGAACGACGGTTTCAATCTCCTTTTTAATGAACTCTTCGTACTGCTCAGTAGTAATTTCCCCCTTGCCAAGTTTGGCACGCGCTTGACGGATTTCCTTTGTTTGCTACGAATACGGGATGAGTTTGAAGACCAACAATAGGCAAGAGAACACGTACAGGGAAAGAACCAATGGTGGTTGTGGGGAATTTGGGGAGGTTGAGATGCTTAGCCTGGATCTCTTTGCGCTCAGCGAAGGGGCTCTTGCGCTCAAGTTGATTAGGGGTGATGGAAGCGACACGCTTACGAACTGTGTCGTCTGAGTTGCTCTCAAACGCGCGGCGCTTGGCAATAGAGGCTTTGTTCTCTTCGAGTGCGGCGGCGACCTTTGCGTCCTGGGAACCGGACAACACAGATGCAATAGCAGCAACCTCCGCAGCCTTCTCAAGAGCGAATGAGAACCAATCCTTTTGCTCAGGAGTAAGTTTGGTCTCCGATGCAAGCGTCACAGGCGTGTGAAGCAGAGAGGATGAAGTGGCAATGATAACACGATCTTGGCCAAGGGCATCAACAGCCTTCTGGCCGAGTTTAATTGCGGCAGCGAAATCAGTTTTCCAGATGTTGCGTCCAGAAACGAGGCCAAGGGAGAGAACTATGGGTGTAGGTTTGATGGCAGCAATGACACTATCGAGCTGGCCAGGGGCGCGGTCAAGATCAATATGGAGGCCAGCAACGGGAAGCTTGGAAACGAAGCCGAGGTTGGAATCAAGGCGCGAGAAATATGTGGTGAGGAGGATCTTGGGAGAAACAGGGGCAAGCTCGGCGTAGGCAGATGCAAATTGTTTCTCAAGGTCAATGGCACTATCTAGGACCAGGACAGGCTCATCGACTTGAACCCATTCTGCACCAGCTGTCTTTAAATCAGCCAGGAGGCTCTTGTATATGGGTAGGAGCTTGGGGAGAAGCGAAATGGGTTGGAATCCAGGCTTTGCCTCCTTTGAGGGCTTTCCTAGAGTAAGGAAAGAGATGGGTCCAAGAACGACTGGGCGGGTCTTGATTCCAGCGGCCTCGGCCTCCTTGAACTCCTCGAGGGCTTTGTTGAAGTTCAACTTGAAGTCTGTCTCTTCGGAAAACTCAGGGACAACGAAGTGGTAGTTGGAGTCAAACCTGAAATGAGTGTCAAAAACAGCATCACTATCCACTGCAGTGACTTACCACTTCTTCATTTCTGAGGCAGGGACATCGACGCCCTCAGTTTGACGTCCACGACCCATGGCGAAATAGACATCGAGAGGGGAGAGGCCCAGGCCAACATACCTCTTCGGGATGACATTGAAACCAGCAGAGTGATCAAGAACATGATCGTAGAGGGAAAATTCGCCACTAGGCAAGAGTGCATCAGATACGACATTTTGATCCCAATCTGATCGCGAACCTTGGGATGAAATCAACACCCTTTGCTTTCACACTCGACCAGCTAGATTGCTTAACATCAGCAGCAGCCTTAGTGAGATCATCGGCAGATATTTTTCCAGCCCAGTAAGCTTCAACAGCTTTCTTCACTTCACGATTAGCACCTACCAGTGATGCGGTCGCGTAAGCAATATCCGATAGGAAACAGCAAGATACGAACCGATGCGGGGGAAACCAAGTACGCTGGAAGAGACCATTCTGTAAAAAGTATGAGAGATGGTGGTACGATGGAAAGCGATAATATTTGAATGATGGCGACTTTTTACACATATGAGCACGTGCAACCTCACTGATAACCGATCTGAGTCTAGCTAATATTATCTCACTCACTCACTCAATTCAATCGATTGAAATCGTTCGGATTAGAGCTGACCAGCACTGTTTTATTTCAAAAAATCTATGGAAAAGTACAAAAGGTGAGATATCCGCGCGGCGATTTTTCTGCGTGTATATTTGGGGGATTTTTTTCTTGCCGGTCGCATGGATAGTCTGCGGAAGTTATAAATTGGGATAGGGAGATTAATATATAAGACTTACAGAAAAAAGAAAGGAGCATGGGAGTATAGAGTTGAAATAAACTGGGCCTCGAGTCAGATTGACATTTTGATCTGTGGACTAACACTTACCTGGAATATAGAAACTGTGAATCTTTAAACTGACTGTAAGGACAGGAGGGGGGATTAAGAATGAAATCGATGCCAGCATCGTTCATGATGATAAGCCGCTGGACGAGATACCTTTGGTGCGGTGGAATGTCGTGCGAAGAAACTGAACGCCTTTCTTGTAAGGCTTTTGCGCCATGAATGCCCATGCCTTGGGCTTGTATGCATGGTTTCGATCAATGACCTTCCCCATATCGCCTTCCGTAAGTTCAAGGACCTCGATGTCTGGCTCGTTAGGAAGAGCAATGGGTGTGATCAGACTCTTATCGGAGGGCCCAGAACCAGACGAGGGTGCTGACAATGTCCCTGAGCTGAAACTGCCAATTACGAAATGGTCAGGGTTGGTCGAGCGGGCGACCTGACTGGGGCCAATCGAGAGAACGTCTGTGAGGGCTGGGACAGGATCATCCACTGGACTGTCAAATACGTATTCCTCATCTGAACCGATCGAAGGCGAAGGCTTGGTTCCGCTTTCGCCCTTGACAGAGAAACCTCCTTGAGGGAGGAGTTTCTCGGCGTTCTTGGGGTCTGCTTCGATAACACCTGCAGAATTGGCAGCTGCCACAAACTCTTCCTCGGTCATATACATGTCATCAAGGTCGAAGATTTCTTGTCTAAGAACAGGCAAGCTGGGTCGGGAAAGAGGATTTAAGTCAAAGATCCTCTTCAGGATAGAGTTGACCCCTTCGGAAATCGGCAAGACCTCGCGTAAAAAGTCACGATTGCGCAGGTAAGCAGCAAAACAGTCGTCACGAGAGGTTGCATATCTCCAAGGGTTGCGACCAGTAATCATATTGATGAGGATTACGCCGAGGGCCCAAATGTCGGTGTGGCGGATAGAATACCTGTCCATAATGACTTCCGTGCCAATACATTCTGAAAGAGGGACCGCAACGTCAGTGAAGGCGGGGCTGAGAACCAATGTGGCTGACCTGGACTCATATAGTACAAGCTCCCACAACCGTAACCTTCACAGAGAATCTGATTTGTGGATAATCCAAAGTCGGCAAGCTTGATCTCCGTGCCATTGCGGGCGCACAAGACATTCTCCGGCTTGATATCACGGTGGAATACTCCAAGCTCGTGGCAATGTTGAAGGGCATCTATAAGTTCAATGAAAGCGGCCTTGATGAGCACAGTATTTTTGTGATACGTGCGGTTTTCGCTGATGGCCGTGAAGAGATCGCCTCCTGCACACAAGTCGAGCACGACATAGACATAGAACTGATCGCGGAACCACCTATGGAACGTAACGACGTTGGGATGTTCAGAGACTAACTTGTGCAAGGCGAACTCTTGTTTCTGAAGCTCGGCCGTATGCGATCCTTCAGGGTGTCTGTTCAAGCACTTGATCGCGTAATAGGCAGGGTTATCGACAGATGACGAAGTATCGAGAGCACGATAAACTTTTCCATAGGCACCAGCGCCTAGACTTTCCAGAAGTCTATACCGGCCATTGTCCAGCACTTGGCCAGAGAAGTCAGGCATTAATTCGGTCGCAGCGGTACGTCCCATGACTCAAAATGATAGAAGTAAAAAGTTTTAAGGTTGTGAAGAAGATTGTAAAGAAAGGGGTGTAGTGAAAGAAGTGAAGAAGAAGTGAATGAAGCGAAAGAACGAACAGGAGGGTTCTTATACCAGCCAGCAGCTGACCACCAGTTACATTTGGTATGGGAGGGTCAGCCACAATCGCTAAGAATAGACGTTCCGTTACCCGATGTTGTTTGGTTGGCCTAAACAAAGTCGTAAAACCAGACCCTTCCAGTGTCAACAAAGACAGTTTGTCCGAAAAGACACCGTCATGGGCTGGCACGTGGAGCAGTCCGACATTTCTGCGGTTATATCTAGAATCTTACCCATTCTTTCTCTGAGCAGCCATGTCTGACAACCCATCCTTCGTACTTCGTGGTGTGGAAGACGTTGTCTTCGAGGAGCGCCCCATTCCAGAAGGTATTTATTGACATCAATAAGTTAACCCAACCCTTATTATCAAATCGATCAGTCGGGAATGGAGATGTGCTGGTTCAAGTCAAGAAGACGGGTAGGTCATATTCTCCTGCCTCAGCATCGATATTAATGTGTATATCAGGTATCTGTGGCTCAGATGCAAGTATCAGCACCTTCCTTACCATCTGGTGTTTAATGTTGAGGTCTAGGTCCATTACCTTGTGGCGGGACGCATTGGAGATTTCATCCTTGAGAAGCCCATGGCAAGTGATTGTGCTACCCCAGGATCTTTCCCGCACTCATAAGCAGGCAGGTTCTCGGTCACGAATCGTCGGGAATTATATCCAAGGGTAACTGGTTTTCCGTTCCTTCTCCATTACTTTTGAGAATATTCAAACCCTCCAGTTGGCCCGAATGTAGGGCATTTGAAGCAAGGCGACCGTGTTGCAATGGAGCCAGGCGCGGGTTGTCGTAAGACGTCTTTCCTTCTGAAAAAGCTGGTAGGATCTCACGATCACAAATAAATATAGGTGTTTGTGAATTATGCAAGTCTGGACATTACCAAGTAAGATCAGACTTCTACGTGCTCCCACTGCCAGCCTGAACTCACACTACCATATAGCTTTGCCAGCATATGGTTTTTGCTGCAACGCCACCCTATGATGGAACACTTGGACGCTTCTATCGTTTGCCAGCTGACCTAGCATACCCTCTGCCTGAAAGTGTAACCCTTGAGGATGGGGCTATGGTATAGGTCATCTATGCCTTGCGGGACCTGTTCTAACCGAAATCGATCAGATTGAGCCCCTTGCCGTGGCTGTCCATTCTGTAACAAAACTGGGCAACCTACGCGCAAACCAGTCAATCGCAGTTTTCGGATGCGGTCCGGTTGGGTTATTATGTATGGCCGTTGCAAAAGCTCTCGGAGCTACACGCATCATCGCCATTGACATCGTGCCTGGTCGCCTCGATTTTGCAAAGAATTATGCCGCAACAGAGGTCTTTCTACCACCAAAGCTAGAAGAAGGGGAGAGCAGAGTCGATTATAGTAGGAGAAATAGCCAAGTTATGAAGAGCCAGCTTGACATCCAAGATCGTGGCAATAAGGCCATCGATCTCATAATCGACGCGAGCGGCGCGGAAGTTTCCATCCAAACTGGATTCTACATCGTTAAAACTGGCGGGACCTTCGTCCAGGTATATAAATTCTATGGAGATAAAAACCTACTCCCATTCCATTAGGTCGGAATGGGGCCACCGAATGTTGCGATCAACGTTGGCATGCTTATGACCAAGGAATTGAATTATAAAGGCTCTTTCCGGTACGGGGTGAGTATTTCTCGTTTATGGGCTTTTTTTTTTGCTGAATAGAAAATTTAGCCTGGTGATTATCCATTCGCAATATCATTGGTGGCTAGTGGCAAAGTGGATCTAAAGCCTCTGGTTACCCATCGGTAGGTTATGCGTTTTGCCAGTTACAGCGCAGGAACAGCTCACCGATTGACCACAAAGCTATCCCTTTGACTCGGCTGTCGACGCTTTCCGAGCTACGCGCACAGGTAAGGGGGCCGATGGGAAGGGCGTTATCAAAGCTATCATCTCAGGCCCAGACACTCCCACTTAAAGTGTTGAGGATATGGAGGCTAGTCATGATTTATTCATTAAAGGCTAAGAATGTTGTATTTTTGGTGTACATAAAGACAGATGTTGTGAATGCAAGTTCAGAATACGTGTTCTTTAATGAAGAGTGTGACTGGGCAACTATTTTGTGAACGTAATCAGTCGTAAACAGTGCCATCTCCCGTTGGTTCTGGTGCCCGATCCACCTCCTACCAATCTCAATGGTATTTGGAACCCGTAATACCTATTACTTACGCATCTCCGAGAAGAGTGTATTACCGACTTACGTGAGTCCCCTCCCCCAAATGCAATATGTGGGGGTTGCCAAAGCGTGCCAGGTATATCTCGATGAGCGCCACCTCAATTGGATGTCAGATATGGTCCTACAGCACGTCCTTTCTGATCTTCGACCAAAGTCCGTCCTCCCCTAGATCAAGCGAGGTTCAAATATCCTGAATAGAACACGGGATGATAGAATCCTGTCAAAACTGCAAGCCGAAGCCGAAACTCCCTCTGTATCAACGTTGAAGAAAGCTACTGTGGACACGCACCGAGGAGGTGAGGTCGTGCCCTAGCTCGCTGTTTTAAACCAACCCTGAATAAGATATTCGATGCCTCAGACACCTATCAGTTCTGTTACTTCATTCGAAAAGTTGAACCACACTCTGTCGCCATCAAGGTAGGCTAGAAGCTTGTGCGCTTGGGGAGGCTAATATTTTAAACGACTTTTAAAGACCAGAAATTTCATGGTTGCTCCCAAGTCTACAAAATCAAGATTGTCGGAGTCTATGCCACCACCACCAGCACCAACGAAGCGAGGAAAACGTAAGGAGTCCAACGCCAGGTCTGGAACGCGCAAAAAGCGTCGGGTACGGGACGCTACGAGTTCTAGTACAAATGAGGAGGGAGAACGTGAACGAAACACAGTGGATTTTGATTTGGATGCTTCTGGTGGTGGCCCTCGACGCTCAGGCCGAAGAAAACCATCAGTGCGGCTGGGTAGCATAAATGGCGCTGACGACGACGAAACATTTACACCTCTGCCTGACGTCGATACTGAGATGGAAGACGCCCAACCTGATGACCAAGCTGTCACCCAGACCGAAATACCAATGAGGATTGACGCGATACCAGCACCCGAAGAACCTCCAGAATTGGAGATGGATGAAGAGAAGCCGAAGCCTGTCCTGCAGCTCAAATATCAGGGCTTCAATATTTACGGTCACTGCCTGTGCATAGTGGTGGAACCGTGGCCACCCATCCATTCTACATCGAAAGTATCATTACATCTATCAACGGTAGGCCCAGGCCTGATAACTAGCACTTCGGCTTTTCGGGCTACATCTAAGGAACCTGCGGCCGTATCTTGGCGAGAGAAAACGCCCCTCTTTCTTCCTGAGATCGAGCAAGACAAATGCTCTTTACCAACACCGGCCACCGGCAACGCCGCAAGTTTATTCACGTTGGACGACCGCAGTGACAGTAGCAGCGAGAGTGATGATGGAATGATGCAGTTCAGCCAAGCACTCAACAGGGGGAGAGATTTGCGGACTGGTGCTGCAGAAAGTTACGAGGACATCGACGGGGCAGTTTTCTTCGCAGATGCGGATGAAAGTCGGGAACTGTAAAGCCACTATAACTACGGAAAAAAAAGGCACTGCCAGGAATCGAACCTGGGTTACAAGAAGTCAGAAATAATCAGAATCTTGAGTGATAACCGCTACACTACAGCGCCGGCGACATAATGACGATTGCTTTGGTTTTGTTCAAAAACACCCTGATTGACAATGAACACAAATTTTATGATTTGCCGATCTCCAAAATGTCTCTTCTACCTCTGCTCGACGCCAGAAACGATGCTCTCTTCCCTGCCCTCAATCGCATCGGACCAGTGCTTATCCCAGCCAGTAGATTCGCATCAAGTCCTACTCCTGACCATTGCTACCTACTCATCGACCATTCCCAGCCTGTCGATGTGGACCAGGCAGTAGCATGGCTTGACTCTGGCATCGAAAAGCTGGTCGTCTCCTTTGCTTTGGCGCAGGACCTTATCAATTTAGTCCCATCACACCGCTTAATCCTCCTCCTCGATGCCGCCAATGTTAGCGCAGTCACTGACAGAGTGCGGAATGCAGTGTCAGGAGTCCTTCTAAAAACACAAGACGTCGATCTCGATTTGATTTCTTCTTTATCCAAATTTTTCTCGGGATCCTCAATTTATGTGCTGTCATCATCTGATGTACCCCCATCCACATTCTTGATTCGATCGCTATCAAGCATTGGTGCCCGAATTGTGGTGCCAGGGTCCCTCCTTTGCCTGGAAGACAGCTCTAGCTCTCAAATCAACATTGCAGATGCTTTCCTCGCACCTTTGACCTCCGATCGAACAGATGGACTATTTCCGACTGTGGTATCCACAGAAACCGGACATACATTGGGTCTCGTCTATTCTTCGACAGCATCAGTGAAGGAGAGTATACTCACAGGAAGGGGCGTATACCAGTCTAGAAAGCATGGGTTATGGCGGAAGGGGGGAACGTCTGGTGCGACCCAGGAGGTGGTCAGAATTCGTGCAGATTGCGACTCCGATAGCCTGGAGTTTCGCGTTGTCCAGCATGGGGCCGGATTTTGCCACCTGAATAGGCAATCTTGTTTCGCAGAATCCAGCGGACTGCCTGCTCTAGAAAGTATCCTGCGATCGCGTTTGCAATCCGCTCCAGAAGGCTCATACACCAAACGTCTATTCCACGATCCTGACCTTCTCAGGTCAAAAATTATGGAGGAGGCGGACGAGCTCTGCCAGGCGGAATCCCAGGACGATGTCGCTTTCGAGGCTGCTGATCTTATTTATTTTGCATTAACCAAATGCATTGCCTCTGGGGTGGGAATCACAGACATCGAACAAGCGCTTGACAAGAAAGCGAAGAAAGTTTCCCGAAGGCCAGGCAATGCAAAGTCACAATGGTCTACCAAACTGCCTAAAAAGATGGCTACATCTCAACCGGCCGTTCCTGCCACTGGAGTAGAAAACGCACCTATTC
>JASFDG010000050.1:62065-74208 GCA_036937095.1 Phaeolepiota aurea
CAGGTTGTGATTGCAACCCCACCCCGCTCAGATGGCAGCATCTCACCAGAGGTCATGTATGTTGCCAGTCTTGTAGGTGCATCGGCTGTGCTTAAAGCAGGCGGGGCGCAAGCAATTGCTGCCATGGCGTATGGTACGGAGACTGTGCCTAAAGTAGACAAAATTTTTGGCCCAGGCAATCAATGGGTGACCGCAGCCAAGATGCTTGTCCAGAATGACACAGAAGCACTTGTCTCGATTGACATGCCAGCAGGACCATCTGAAGTACTTGTAAGCATACTGCCCATGTTCTCTCCAGGAGCAAACTGATAAATGTGGGGATTTTCTACGCCAGGTAATTGCTGATCATACTGCAAATCCGGCCTTTGTTGCAGCAGATCTATTGTCGCAGGCTGAGCATGGTGTCGACTCTCAGGTGGTGCTTGTGTCCGTAAATTTGGCCCCAGATCATCTTGCATCCATCGAAAAGGAGGTGGATAATCAAGCTCATGCACTTTCTAGAGTGGATATAGTGCGACAGTCAATTGGAAGGAGCATCATTATCAAAGTATTGGATGTGCAAGCGGCCATCCGATTCTCCAATGACTATGCACCTGAACATCTGATTCTCCATCTGGAAAACGCCAGCCAGCTCGTTCCGTTGATCGACAACGCAGGGAGCATCTTTGTTGGGCCTTATACACCTGAAAGGTTACCAATCCCTTCGGTCTTTCTCGGATTATAGCTGACTGAATTTTAGCTGTGGTGATTATGCTTCTGGCACAAATCATACGTTGCCAACGAACGGCTATGCACGTCAATTTAGTGGTGTCAACACACTTTCATTCCAAAAACATATAACTTCGCAAGAGATCACAGCAGCTGGGTTAGGCATCTTAGGTCCAGTAGTTGCCACTTTGGCAGATTGTGAAGGGTTGGCGGCGCACGCCAACGCTGTTCGGGTCCGATTGCGTGCTCAGGCCTCAAGCAACTAGGGGAGCATCAATTCTGGTATATGGCGTTTATTAATATATCTAGGGGCCCGTGAGTATGCAGCAGACAATCTGTCTAAGGATTACCAGCAACAGTCTGAATAAAGGTCTACCCTTGATAAGTAGACAGGTTATATCATTAGTTCGTGCGGTAAAGTGCACGTTTTGCAACTTTGACAATCAAAGGTGTATCAGGGAAGGCGAGGGCCTCCAGATTAGTGGCATACTAGATTGAGGAATAAACATCAACATGTAATGACGTTGACAGTGAACATACTGGGGTTGGTACATCGGCACCGGTGACACGCTCAACAGGAGCATCTAGATAATCGAAGGCCTCGCTCTCCACAATCTGAGCGCAAATTTCACTCCCGACACCAAATGCTGGGAAACCGCCCTCAACAATGACAAGTCTGTCCACAGAGTCAGGTTAAAGGCCAATGGCAGGGAAGATTACGAACCGATTGGTCTTCTTGACTGATTTGATGATAGTGTCGATATCCAAAGGGCGTATGCTACGCAAGTTGATCACCTCCGCCTTGATACCTTCCTTGGCTAGAGCGTCAGCTGCCTCAAGACTGTGGGTTACCATCTTGCTGTGGGCCACAAATGTGATATCGCTGCCTTCGCGTTCAACCTTGCATTTGCCGATGGGAAGCAGGAAATTGTCCGACATAGCTTCCTGCGACATCGGGAATGACACACCGTATAGCATCTCATTTTCAAGGAATACCACAGGATTTGGGTCTCGAATTGCAGACTATAACCATGTTAGTAATGTGTCACTGACATTGATAAAATCGGGTTTACCTTGAGGAGCCCTTTACAGTCCTCAGCGCTCCACGGGCTCACAACTTTCAGTCCAGGAACTGATCCGTACCAGGCTGCATAATCCTGTGAATGTTGTGCGCCAACCCCTGCGGCCGCCCCGTTGGGACCACGAAACACGACGGGACAGGGTACATTGCCACCGGACATATAGTAGGTCTTGCCAGCGGAATTGACGATTTGATCAATAGCTTGCATGGCAAAGTTAAATGTCATGAATTCGCATCTGTATGCGGGGTTAGGGTGTGGTAGAAGTAGCCAGCTCGAAGGATACCTACATTGGACGGAGGCCTTGCAAAGCAGCACCAACTGCCAAGCCAGCAAAGCCCATCTCCGTGATAGGTGTATCCACAACTCGCTTCTCCCCAAACTTGTCCATGAGGCCTTTTGTCACCTTAATCAACGAATTAGACTGTTTCAATAGCAGTTGGGGGCGAAAAACCAATATACCTTGTAGGCGCCATTGTACCGCGCAACCTCCTCACCCAAAATGAAAACCGTTTCGTCACGGGACATTTCCTCCTCCATTGCGAGATTGAGAGCTTCACGGACGGTCATCTGATTATACAAGTGAACTTGGAAGCAGTTATCGGGGACGAATGACAAACTGTGTGCTCGCTATCCTGGGTCGCGTAGCCCCGTACAGCTTGAAAGGCACGGCGAGGAGTAATTGATGTGGAAGCCCTGACATTCGTGAGCGCGGGGGCCAGACGGGAGAGGACCAGACGGGCAACCATGAATGTCGGAAGGAGTGGGGAGGAAGAAAAGTCAGAAGTCACAAACTTGTAATCCTGTAATTTCTCAGTTGGGAGAAATTTCGATCTCCGCGGGCTGTCACCCCGCCGGCCGCTATCAAAGCTTTGCTTTACCCGTTAACCATGGTCGTAGAAAATCCCGTCGTCGTTATTACAGGTGCATCCAAGTATGTATATCACAGCTTATCATACTCTTTGCTGACGTTTGCCAAGGGGAATCGGTTTGGCGGTTACGAAATTCCTGTTGCGGGACTTCTCCGCCAAAGTTGTGGCCATCTCCCGAACTCGCAGCCCAGAGCTGGTTCAATTGCAATCGGACTCACTCCTAACTGTGGAATGTGATATGTCAGTCGGCCGCATGCACTACAAGAATCTTGGGGCCTTACACTAAGAGAATGCAGCTCCGATGAGAACGCATTCACTAATGCCATCAAGCAAGGGGTTGGCCGGCATCGCAGGATCGATGCCCTCATCCTAAATGCCGCTACAGCTGAGCCACTCTGTCGCATTGGAGATGACACCCCTCTCGCGTCTTGGAAGAATCATTTTGATATAAATTTTTTCTCTCTGGTAACGGCTCTCAAGGTTACAATACCTTTCTTGCGCAAAAGTGAGATTGGTGGTAGGGTCGTCTTTGTGAGCTCAGGGGCAGCTCTCGGAGGCAAAGTAGGTTGGGCACCGTATAATGCTTCCAAGGCCGCGATGAACTCTCTCTGCCGGTATGAGTACCTTTCTCATGGGGAAAAAACATTGTTCACGAGGACCAAAGTACTCTCGCGGAAGATGAACCAAATATAACGTCAGTCGCCTTGAGGCCTGGTATGGTTGACACCAATGTCAGTAAACTTTGTCACTCCGGACCCCTTCCATTTTCCCAAATATATGCTCTCCAGATGCAAACCATGATCAGAGAGGATGGCCCAGGGATAATGAATGACGCCGATCACGAATTTTTCGTTCGCGCTCATGACGAAGGAGCGCTTGTCAAACCAGAGGACTGTGGCTATGTGTTAGCCGCATTATCCATCAAGGCCCCGAGATCCCTTACCGGTCAATTTGTAAGCTGGGATAAGGAGGAATGCAAGCCCTTCCGACGCGAGAAGAATATGTAACAAGTGAAGACTTGATGTACAAATAAGAGACGTCCGGACCACCGAGATGCAATTCGTCGACCCGAGGGACATTTCTATCGATGAATAGGATGCGGTATTGCACTTGTCAACTGCAGGACTTTGGTTAAAGATGAACTACACGAGGACCATGAGCGCACTAGTTGAACACATCCAAACACATCAAACTTGAATAGAACTCACTCACATAAAGTGCCCTGGGATTGAGGACAATGGCGTTGAATGTAGTGGCGTGCTTGACCTTGAGCACCAGGGGTAAGCTGCTTTGCATCGAAGCATGCGCAGGTGACCTTCTTTTTATTCGAAGCATCTATTTCTGCCCTTTTATTCTCTTGGCCTACCACGCAATCGCGACTGAAGCAGGCAATGCTGCGCCGCATCGACGTACATCACCATTTCATCCCTGCAGAGCTCAAGAAAGACGAGGGCTATGCTAACATCGGTTGGCGTGCTCCCCCTGAGAATATCCCATGGTCTATACAAAAGAGCCTCGACTCCATGGATGCCTCAGGCATTGACGTTGCAATTCTCTCTTTCCCGGCGTTACACGCTGGGACGGTCGGGGAGGAAAATCGAGAAATCACAAGGCGTAGAAATACAAATATGGCCGATATTCGCAACGCTTATCCCAAAAGGTTCGGTTTCTTCGGGAGCCTGCCATTTTTGGATGACGTCTCAGGTATGCTTCAGAGATGATTGCTGCACAAGATATTATTCATCAGAAAATCAGGTGCCCTGGAAGAGATCGCATATGCACTGGACGAACTCCATGCAGACGGTATATCACTGTCGTCTTCTTATGGGGAAGGTGCTGCATCAAGTAAGTCCTGGCCTTTGACGTGTGTTCCCCCAACAGCACTGATTGAGTGTAGCATATGTTGGTGATGAAAGATACGACAGAATTTGGGCATGTTTGAATCAGCGCCGAGCCGTTGTCTTCTTGCATGGGTCACAAGTTCCGTCCTCGGCGCCATATCCGGATCCAATGTTAGGCATCCCCATCACTGAGGCATGTATATGATTTAGGCATGACATTTGTCCTGTATGCCAAGCTGAAGGAATCGTTACGACAGGTGCCCAACGAAACTTTCAAAGCTGCAGCGCACCTTATTGTGACTGGCCGTAAGCGGAAGTACAGAGATGTCAAGATCATTCTAGCACATATGGGCGGGAGTACGCCCTTTCTCGCACCCCGCGTGGCCATCCTCTCGCATCACATGGGATGCGCGCTGACACCAGACGAAATTATTGAAGATTTTAAGAGCTTCTACTATGACACAGCATTGGCTGCGTATGAGGCCAATCTAGTCGCAATCGATTCTTTTACTAGGTCCGACCACGTCTTGTTTGGCACCGATTTTCCAGGTAAAGGCTCTTGCTCCGAGGTTATCCACATTTAATGAAGCTCCCTCGTACAAGCTGTTAGTACTAGCATGGCCACATGGTTCACTAAAAACCTCGATCAGCACTATGCGGAAGACCACGAGAGGCTCGCGGGAGTAATGTTCAAAAATTCCTGTAAGCTTTTTGCAAGATTTGATTTGATGTAAAGAAAAACTAGGCTAGTAAAATTGAGAGGCTGTCGGTGAAATAAGCTTGTTCTATATCTCTAAATGACATCGTTATTGATGTACCCAGGCTCTAGACCCAAATTCTTACCCGTGCAATCACTTGTCCCCATCTTCCTTTATCCATCGAACAATCTCCTTGTGACCGGCACTGCCTGTGATAAATGCTTGACCATGCCTTCCATGCGGGTCATACCAAAGGCCGCTTCTCACACCATGCGATGTAAGATACCGTTTTACACGCTAGAATATTTCATGAGCGGTTCTTCCGCCCACAAGTGCGGAGAATTACGCACTTCAGCGTTGACGATATCGTCCTTCCCACCAAGGACAAACTTGGCTTTTGATGCATCCCGGGCATTTGGTATCTCTTCGTACCAGAGGGAGTTAGAAACCCAGTCAAAGTGACGCTGCAAGAGGTTGGAAACCCCGAGTTCCGTCCCAACAAAATATCGCACGATGAGTTCCATGCCCTAGGGGGGAACCCACATCAGAGGAACTCCGCTTCAAAGTTTTCATAACTTACAGTCATTGCAGGGCGGTAGATGAAATTATAACAGACATCTGCCATCACAGTATCAACACGGAACAAGATGGAGGGTGTTAAGAATGCTGACCTCCTTCCCATGAGCACAGGCTAACAGGGTCAACAAAGCAGGATCGGGCGACCATATGTGGGTAGCCCTTCAACATCCACGCGTGCGTATATGATCCGCTGGTTTGAAATGTTAGTGGCTTAGCTGGGTCTACTATATTGGGCGTACTTCGAGTGACTCAGCATCGTAACACCCATTCTCCGCTTGGATATAGAATCTTTATGCACATCGCATTCCTTGGGGGCATCGAGGTAGCCCTCTTCTAATTCTGGGTCGAGATGCGACCACCCAAGCGTGTCAAGTAACATGGCGAGACGGTCAGCTGTCTGATGTCGTGACATTGGTTTGAGGAAATTGCGGTGGAAAAAGTCTTGGCTAATGTGAGGTTGCAAAGGAATAAGGATAGGCCGATCAGGGAAATTCTCGAACATGTTCGAAATTACAGCATGGTATTGAAGCAGGCCCATTCCAAGACCGTGAATGAAGACAATTGGATGAGGGCCCTTTTCTGAGTCCCATTCCATTGGAACACGGAGCAGGTATCTGTGATAATTAGTATAAATCCATGTTCGTTAAATTTGAGTATGCCTTACTCAAGACCGTTGTAGGTGCCGTGTTGAACATTCCAATTTTTTCGATACAGTTTTTTGATTCCCCAGCTGAACACTCCTACAATGGCGTAGGAGGTGAATGGTCGCCAGTGAACTGTTACCCTATCCATCGTGAAGCGTATAGGGTGGACATCAGGGTTAGATCCCTCTTCGAATTTCTTCCCAACCCGTTTTTGGATGAGGTCTAAAGCCTCGTCCAAAGCGATTCGGTGTGCACGCGGGAGTTGCTTAAGCGCCTCTGGTAAATCTGAATTAAACATGGACCAGTACAGCCATTTGCGAACTTCCTGGAGTCGCAGCGATGACCAAGGCACTTTACAGAACCATGTGCGCATGCTGACACGAAAATCGATAGCACGTGGGTCATCCTGATCAAGTTGAGTTATAGGTTCTGCGGGACTGCCTGGACGCTCCGCGTTGAGGGATTCTTCATCATTCCCGTCTTCAGGGAGATTTGCGAGGCCTGCTTTGAGGAGTCGACCATATGCTGATCGGATTTCCAGTGCATCTGGGGGACCATAAG
The DNA here is from genome assembly GCA_036937095.1 of Phaeolepiota aurea. NCBI lineage: Eukaryota > Fungi > Basidiomycota > Agaricomycetes > Agaricales > Squamanitaceae > Phaeolepiota > Phaeolepiota aurea. Next base: position 69,048 of record JASFDG010000050.1, read on the forward strand.
CAGTCGGACCAGAAGCGCTCCGGGCAAGGAGTGAATAGTAAATGCTAAATAAAACCTTTCGGCAGGTTAGTACAAAAGCGCAAGTGATGACTTGGCTGGAAATGTACCTCAACAGTCGCAAAGACGAAAAACAACTGGCGAGACCACGAGTAACCCCAGACTGCCCCGTGGTTTAAAGAATAGATGACATATACCCAAGAGAGTGGGATAGTCAACCAAAAAGGAGCGACCAAAGCGAATAAAACGAGATAGAAGGACCAAGATCTTGTACGAGCAGGAATGGGATCATCTGCGATATCTGCGATATCATGGGTCATTTTAAGAGAGCGGAATTAGCGACTGTGAGGGAGAAGGGGGAAGAGGGGCAGATAAATGCTGTTGAGGCCATTGCTTTGGATTTATAGCTACGGGATGCGTAGTGGATCGTGGTCGGCGTAAGACTCGGTGGTCGGCATAGCAGCTTGTGAAATTCATACCATAGCTGCGTGACGATCATGTGACTATCGTTATCTCTGTCACGCGGCATCATGTTTGGCTGAGCATCTCGACAATTGCTCGTTCTTGATTTTAGAGCGCTTCTTGATGTTTCGCAGTTCTCTTGTCGCGGCTGCACACCCGCTCATTTCTGTATGTTCTAGCTCAAATAACAGTACACCTGGCCTCACTCTTTATTAGCGGAATGCCACCACCCTGGCAGCTGGCTTTCCACGGGTTGTGCATAGAGTATGGACCTCGCCATTGCTCCCTTTCATATCATCTGACGACCCATAATAGCCAACCACAAAATATGGTGGTGTATATACCGTGCGTTGCCTACTTCATATGAACTCTACTATTCTTCAACGCTATACCTAGGTAACACTCATTCCTGGGGATGGTATTGGTGCAGAGATTACAGACTCTGTGAAAGAAATCTTCGAGTATGTTAATGCTCCCATTGAATGGGAACAGTACAACGTCTCTGGTGTGTCTTCCTCTGGAGAGGCCCTTTTCAGGCAAGCCATGGACAGCCTCAAACGAAACCGGGTGGGTCTCAAGGGTAAATAATTATCCACTATCATCTGCTGCCCGCCTGCCCACAAGTGTTTCTCACTTACAGGGATTCTCTTCACGCCCATATCGCAATCGGGCCACATTTCATGGAATGTTGCCATGCGCCAACAACTCGATATTTACGCGTCAGTCGTTTTGTGCAAGTCACTTCCTGGTGTCCCGACACGCCATCAAAACGTCGACTTTGCTATTATCCGTGAAAATACCGAGGGTGAATATTCTGGATTGGAGCATCAGAGCTACCCTGGTGTGGTTGAAAGCTTGAAGGTGTCGACGAGAGCCAAAGCTGACCGTATCGCACGATTTGCTTTTGACTTTGCGCTGAAAAACAACCGCAAGGCAAGTCTTATGTATTTGCTCTAATGTGAAGCTAAGAATCCTTCCGCAGAAAGTTACATGCGTACATAAAGCTAACATCATGAAGCTTGGTGACGGTTTATTCCTTAACACCTTCCGCAAGGTCGCGCAGGAGTACGACTCATCAGGAATTGTGCATAATGACATGATTGTGGATAACACGTATGTTGTCAAGTTTTCATGTCACCTTCAAGAGTCATCTCTTTTTAGGTCAATGCAGTTAGTAGCCCGTCCTGGTCAATTCGATGTGATGGTAATGCCGAATTTGTACGGTGCTATTGTCTCTAATATCGGTGCTGCCCTCGTGGGCGGTCCTGGGGTTGTTCCTGGCTGTAATGTTGGACGCGTAAGATATACCAAAATTTCACAAACGGTCACTGACTTTGACACAGGAATATGCTCTATTTGAGCCAGGCTGCCGTCATGTCGCAAGCGACATCATGGGTACTAACCGAGCCAACCCCGTGGCTATGATATTAAGCGCGACCATGATGCTCAGACATCTCGGGTTCGGCCTATTCGTTGCTTAGATTTTACATTCTCTGATATATAGCCTTTATTCAGACTTGACCCCATCGCAAACAGCATCGCAAATGCTACCTTTGAGGTTGTCAACGAAGGAAAGGTTAGGACGGCTGATATGGCTGGTAAGCAGCTCCAATTTCACGTTGAACTTCCATTTTCATATGGCTTCAGGTTCGGGAACGACTTCGGACATCACCGCTGCTATTATTAAGAAGCTCTAATCTATAGACCAAGTTGGGTGTAATGCAAATAGACTACTAGTGACTATGCTATTATCCATTCACACACATAGACACCCGCACATTACACCGGGTCAGTTCGATGATATTCCAGCCGCATTTTCATTCTTGAATACGTTGCTACAATCAATGTCGTCCAATGCGGCCTCATTGTCGAGGACAGCTTCGTACTCTTCCAATGTAAGTCCTTTTTGTCTCTTCTGTTGTGGCTGCATTTCATCAATTGCTGTGCATGTGATTGCATTTTCTTGGTGTATTATTCGCTCCGTGTCTGTCTTCACAGTTGCTTTGGCTTTCTCGGCGTCTCTGCATAGATCAAGTATCGTGGCACATCGAACCTCAGACCGCTTTCCCCAGCCGTCTACGACTGGCCGGAACTCAACGTATAGACTCCAGGCGTTCCTATTGAGCTCTGCTGGTGTATAACTTTGCGCAAGGAGTTGGAGTGCCCCAATCACATGTGGTGTTGTTTGGCGGAACGCTCGTGATATGTATGAGAATGCAGTACTAGGTTCCGCGGGTGTACTATTGGAGAGCGCTCGCCATTGCCCGGCTTGATTCTTGAACAATGGTCTATGATAGTTTGAGCACCACTTCTAGTTCGGTGATGGACCAGATACATACATTCTATTCCAAAGTTTAGTGGATGGGTATGCCATAATCATGAGGCTTCAAAAAAAATCGCACCTTCTTCCCATGAGTTCAACATATGGTTGAGAACCAGATGAGGTGGCCTCTTGCCCTCGTTTTGTTGCTTTGTCAAATAGTCCAAGTGATACCCCTTTTGATATGGCATTCATCTCAGTGTACACAGAAGCTAGGAACCAATAGATGTGGTGATTGCCAGCAACAGTGAAGCAAAAATACTAACCAATACTCAGAGCTTCCTCTCTGTTAAAATTCATTCTTTCGGCAACAAGTGTGGCCCAAGCTGTCATAAGTGGTGCACGGTTCACAACAGTTGACTTGGATCTTAACACCTACATTACAGATGTGCAACTGCAACTTTTCAACAGACACAAGAAAAGTCACCTTCTCATCCAGGATTTCATTGAAATCCATGCTACCATATTTCCCGACGTCCTCTATGGGCCCATCTGGTAAAAATTCATTTGACTGAACTCGTTTTCGTTTTCGTTTGGTTGGTGTGGTCTGCATTTGGGACAGCCATCTCCTCACTCTATTTCTTGAAAGTTTCTAGCAGGCTTACCAGTATTTCGACAGTGGTTGGCTTCGGGGCTGTTGAAGACCCAGCAGATGAGCTGTCCCCTGCCTTTGAAGGGATCTGCTCTAATGCTTTGCCTTTGAAGACATATCCAGACTTCCGAAGAGCAGCCATAACAAGTTTGCGATCTTCCTGTGCGTCGATTCCGGCTGCCTTGAGTTTTACATCACTGAGTTGTGCAAGTTTCCTTGGGGTGTTGTGGTCTTTGTATCTGCATAATGGATTTCTAGCGTCAGAACCTTGGTAACAACACGAAGAAATACTACATTTTTCCAGCGATGGCAATTGCTTTTGGCACTGGAAGGTTGTTTGCTGTAAGCAATTTGAGGAAATTGGGGAGCGGGAGCTTCACATCCGCTGCAGAATCCATTCTCGTGCACCGGTTTCCAACTTGATTGTGCTTCAGCGCTCAGCATGGATGGCATTTGTTTGGTATAAACCTTGTATTGCAACAGCTAAGTTAGGAAGTTTAATAATTACAAACTTACATTGCCAGACATCATCATGGAGGCTAGCCAAAAGCTGGTAGACAGGGCTGCGGCAGAGCCCGAATTCGATGAGCTCGAGGACGATTTTGATTCTGAAAATGAAGACCCCAATGTATTCAGGGTTCGCGATCCTCTGTCTCCTCCAAATGCAAAGATTTTCACCACCAGAACACTGCATAGTAGGTTTAATTCCACATACAATGATGTGAGGGCTGAAATTTCCACATAGCACTTATCCACGAAGGGATGATTGATTTAAACCCTTCATATCAGCGAGGTGTGTTATCAGGGTTTCGAGCGCGGTGCCCTTGGTTTGATGGTGTGCATGATTTTACAGAAGTAGTATGGGCTCCAAACAAACAAATCAATCTTATTGACTCTATATTTCGGAACTTCTATATCCCTCCTGTGGTATTCGCGGTCCAGAAGGACTCTGAAGGCGAGGATGTGCGTGTATGCGTGGATGGTAAACAGGTAAATCAACCTTTATGTCTTCCGCTTGATGTATCTCAACATTGCGAAAGCGCCTTACATCAATCCAAAGATTTTATGATGGACAGGTTCGTCTCTTCCTTTTATGCTCTACACAGCCATCCCCTTACGAATGGATGGGAATAGATACCTCGTATGTCATTGCATCTCATTTGGTAGACGTGTTGTCGAAACCGCCGATGGACATTTCGCAGATAGGGATCCAAAGACAAAGCGGAGCTATTGGTTCACAGTTCCGGAAACATCGAAATCAACCAAGTACGAGGTACCGGATGTATGGAAAGCACAATTTGAGATGAAACAAATTACTTGTGGTAAGCAGCTATTGAGACTCGTACCTAAGAAGCATCTGAATGTGCTTGCCTCAGTTGAATATTACAACATTGCCCCCGGAACAGAACGTGAAATATTCCAGAGAGTGCAAATGGGCGTGACTTTGACTGCTGCAGGTGCAGAGAATGTGTCCATGTTTACGATCTGTGTGACTCTGACACCTGCCCTTTAGAAAAACTACAAGCGATATCATCCCCATGGGCAGAGTACGTAGTCGAGTTCTTAATATTCAGCAGCTACTTATGCGGTATCAGGTGGATTTCCGAATTAGAAGCCCGGCACGTTGCTGTGGAGGGGGGTTTGTCCCACGTTTTGGAATGGGACACTAAGCGTGGACGGGATTTCCAAAATATCGCACACCTCGTCTTCTGTTGCGATGGCCTGCCTGATGAACAACTGCCCACAGCACAGAAGATGGAGAAATGGCTCAGCCGCGTGGACAACCCACC
>JASFDG010000051.1:0-66452 GCA_036937095.1 Phaeolepiota aurea
GTCATAGGCCGCGCTCCAGCAGGCGTCGGGGTACCATTCCGCGGCGTACGCGCCGCAGGGCTGTGGCGGATATGCGGGTCAGCGGGAGAGCTACCTCGCTGGGGATGGTCAAGCACACTGGTTCCATGATGAGGACGAGGATGGGGGGGTGGGTTGGGATGGCTGGCCGAACCATCAGCCAAACCGAGGTCAAGCGCGCGCTTTAGTCGCCCGCTGCCACTTCTGTTCTCTGACCCTAGCACACTCGGGAGGGGGGCGGGAGGCGTCGGCACAGGTGAATGTATGACAGTAACGGGATGTACCGACGGCGTCACTGCCAACAAATCACGTCGTGCGTGTTCAGCATCGTCGTGCTCGCCCTCGGTGTCTGCAGTATCGATGTCCATCTCGCCTTCGTCGTCGGCGCTGTATATGCTTCCTTCCGCACCGCTATAAATGCTACCCTCCCTGACGCTGCCCCTCCCGCTCCCACTCCCGCCATAGATGACACCGTCCCGGCTGCTGTACACGCTCCTGTCATCCCGCCATATCGAGCTGGCACTGCTGCACACGCTGCGCGGGCCAGGCCGAATTGTCGGCTCATCGTCGGTTGATGTCGACGTAGACGTCTCACCGTCATTGTCGTTATCATTATCGTTGTTCTCCGTCGAGGTATCGTTCCCGCCGTCCGTGAGCGTGTCGTCATTGTCACCATCCGGGGCAGGGGGCGTTAATCCCAGGGGCGCATGTCCTCCGCCACTGCCGTCTATCAGGCAAGAATACCGTCATTACGCCAGATCATACGAGCGTGTAACACCCTTACCATCGCCGTCGCCATCTGCAGAGGTATCTGTGGATACTGCAATCCTCCGTACCATCGGTACGCCACCTGCAGCACGCTGCCCATAAATCGTCGTCGTTCCCGCGGTGTGCGTACCCTTCTCTATACGAGAGTCCACACCCTTATCCACGTCGCCCCGACCCGTTACAGAGTCATCAACATCCACCCACTCTCCATCTGCATCGTCACGCTCCTTGCCATTATCGGACTGCACCTCGTCAAGCTCCACACCTCGACGTGTGCCTGAAGGCAGCCTAAGCGGACGTGATGGAGGCGGATGTTTCGCCTTGGATGCCGCTGATGGGTCTTGCGTTTCCGGATTAAGGTATGCAATACGCTGATTTAAATGGTTGATATGAGCGGCGGGAGCGGGAGGGTGTGGATATGAAATGTGATGTGATATTGGGGGATTCTGGTTCTGGTTCTGGCCCTGCTTCGCAGTGGGATCCAGAGCGTGAAGGTTATGGCTACCCATGCCCAAGCCCACACGGCCCAACTGTGCGACAGCATGCGAAACATGGCTCCGCCTCCCCGCTGCCGATACAGCAGGCTTTGGGTACGAGATCCCGTTGACTGCCTTATTCGTGTTTGTTGTAGTGTACCCCACGCCTGTGGTGTCTCTGTCGTACGCCTGGCTACTCCTTGCCATAGGCACGCCACCCTGCCCGAGATATCCCTGCAGCGCTGCGTTATACAGACTCGCCGCGTGAACGCCTCCACCTCCACCCCCCGTCCCATGCCCACCATTCACGAGAGAGGAAGGTCCCGTATTATCTGACCCACTAATTACACCATGCAAAGGACTTCTCCGCCTTTCCCGTCGCTTTTTTCTCTCGATATCACTCAAAGGGCTTTCATCATTAGAGGGGGATTCCCGCCTCATCTCCGAGCCGTTAAGAGGTGACCCCCGCCTCATCTCAACACCCAACATGGGACTCTTATCAGCGCCATCAATGATATCCACAGGAGGCAAGGAATTTGATCGGTGCTCAATACCCGTCATTGGACTGCCACCACGGGACGCTCCCGCAGATAGCGGCATAGAGCGCGGTTGAGGCGAATGCGATCTCGATTCTACAGACTGCGGCGACCGCGGTTGGGATCGTGGAACGGGCACAATGTCCCCCTGTGATCGTGATCTCGCCGGCTTGGTCTTGACTTTGGCCTTACCCTTCCTTAGTCCAGACCTCGAACCAGAATCAGAGCTCGAGTCCGAGTCCGAGTCGGGTTTGAGGACGACCAATTGTGGTGATGGCACCGGTGTCCTGTCTCGCTGCGTCAAGGGTGGCCGCGGTGGTGTGGACGATGTCGGGTTCAATGACGAGACGGGGCCTGAGCTCAGCACGGCTGTAGATGAAGATGACGACGATGATACCAAGGAAGACGGGAGGTATGGAGCTGATAAGCAGGACGTCGTAGATGTCGTTGATATTGCTGATGCAGGGGCGGGTGCAGATGCATTAATGGAAGACGATGAGGACGGGGACACCCGTATCCGAGGCCTTGGGACATCATCTGGGAACGTCGATGGGCCTGTGTAAGCCGCAACGGGAACAACGTTGTCGATATCGCCTAGTGCGCTCGTCGTCGTTGTTGCCTTTGTGTGTGGTTTATTATCTCTGTCTTTGTTCCTAGATTTGGACGAACTCTGACTGGGATTGGATGGGGGGTGGAGCATCACGGCTTCCGTCTCCCTGGAGAAGCGGAGGAGGTCTTCCGCGTAGCGCTGCATTTCTGCGCTGGAGATGACCAGCCGAAAGTCATTGAGGAGGAGGAATTGCAGCTCAAGCTGGTTGAGCTCTGGGAGGGGAAGCCCGCCGACCTAGACAGTGTAATTAGTACATTGCCACAATGACGTGAGAAAGAAGCTAAAGGCTGCACCTTAGCATAGCGAGAATTTGTGTAGAAAACATCGCTAAAGAATTTACTAGCGACAGTGACGCCTGCAATGACCAGGCGGTGTATATTGAAGGAGTCGATAACAAAGGCCCTGCCTGTAGCATCGCAGGAGAGCTTGTCCATGCGATCAAAGTAGACAAGGAGGGAGAGAAAAACATGGTTCGTCGTCGGGCAGTACTTGAGGATGCGAAGGAGATATGCCTCGAGGGATATCGTGGGGACGTTGCGGGCGTGGAACGTAAGTGTTGCTGCTGGCGTTGCGACAGCGCCCTTGGATGCTGTTGTGAGGGTGCGCCAGATGGGCTGGCGTGTGTGCTCGATATCGAGCGGGGGGGTGTTTGGGGATGGGAGATGGTCATTTGTGGCGGCGATCTGGGTGAGAAGGGAGGCGAGGAGCTTAAGGAGGTCGATGGGAGGGTAATTGTTGATATCCACAGTGTTCTGCTGGTGTTGTTGTGGTTGTTGTGGTTGTTGGTGTTGGTGTTGGGGTGCTGGTGGATGGGAAGGATGGTGAGCGGGGGTAGTTGATGGATGTGTCGGACGATGAGCAGAGCGTGGCTGGACTCGTTGGTGTTGTTGACGGTGGACATCGGAGGGATGGACGAGGGCAAGCATCGTCCAGGCCACAAAAAACAAACGGAGATTAACAGCCAATTTATTTAAATTTTTATTACTTATGTAGTGGAGTATCAAACAAAGTCACGTGTTTCCCTGCCACACATTGCTCCGATGCAACGCACGTTTGAACTGCTACGTTTATATCTTGCCAATCAGCAGATTTCCGACCATCTCACGCGCTGTCAAACGCGCTGTGTGGTAGAATGTCGCCAAATCCAGTGTAGATGTCAGAACATCCGCAAGCCCAAATGGCAGCATAAAAGGAATCCACCCTAAGGGGGATAGGGTTTTTCAGCAGTTCTCTCTTTTTCAAACCAGGGACAAACCTCTGGCATATTCCAGTGCGAAGCATCCATGGTGCATCTTGTACTGCTTCGCTGTACCTCTGGGCAAAAAGTGCACACTCCCAGCAGGGTATCGCTCCATCTCCAAACTCCCCGCAGAAAAGGCCCACTGCTCGCCAACAAGAATGTGGAAGTAGTCATCCGCAGTGTGAATCCCGGTGTGCCCCTCGGTGCCCAGCGGGGTTCCAAAGATGATGAGGTATTCTGTGATGGATGCATGTATGATGTACATTGCGCCCATTGCCCCGCCTGCATTCGAGAACACCCACTCGCTGCTCAGGTCTTGCTGGCTCTGTGTGAGGTACGCCGAGTTCACACGGATGTCCGTAGAGGGATATGTTGCAGTCAGGTTGCTGACGATGTAGTGGATCATTCCTCGTGTGTCGTTTGGCGATGATGCATGCGCAATGGCGGCTTTGGCTAGTTCATGCAGGCTAGCTGGTTCAAATACATAGAACCGGTCCTGAAATGGAAAAAAAATGTTCCAGTTTTTGTAAACCACAACAACCGAATGTGACGCACTTTTATCGTGTCTATATATCCACACAGGACGACGACGAGTGACAGAAAGAGCACTCGCAACGGCCATTTTGTCCAGCATTGGCTGCTGCACTTGGCTTTGGGTATCGTTGATAGTTTGTCTCTGGGTGACATTGTTGATTGATGGTAATAATTGAGCGAGGCCTTTTTTCCTAGAAACTATAAATATACCAGATCTCCGTGTCGTTGTAAGCTGCTGCTTTTGTAGAAGGATGAGTTTTTACACGAATAAGAATGTGTGAGACGCGATGGTGACAAAAAGTCGTTGATTTGAACTTAAATAACCAGTGCTCGTACGATTGCGGCTTTATAAAATTGATCTGAAATTTGTTATGGTGATACTCTATTTTAATGCCAGGTTCTATGTGCGCTTCAGCGATACGGCCAACTTTTTAACCTGTGACAAATACTGATTTATAAGAAGCAACAATTTAGACTTAACACACCACGCATTCACCTCCACTCTCGCTCTGTTACATCTTAACTCTCCTCCTCCAACAGCACAAACCGCCCAACCCCATCCAGCACCACCGTCCCATCGCCGAGGCGCTCCACAATGTACACCGTATCCGCCAACAGCAGGTCCGTCGGTGTCAGCTGGTAGCGATACCCGCACAGCGTCGCGGCACTGCCCACCGCGCGCCAGTCCGCCTCGAGGATTCGTGACGCGATAATATTCGAGACGAGTAGCGCCTCGAGCGCGTGCATCGGGAACGCGGTCACACTTTTCTGGAAGGTCGCATACGCGTCTGCGATGCGTGCGGGGCCCAGAACTGCCCGTGCTGCCGCGAGGCAGGATGTGAGCACAGCTAGGGGAGAATCGGTGAGATCCGCGACGGACATGACGTCGTAAGGGAGCGGCGCGAATGCGTTGTGGGGGGTACGGCAGGAGCGAAGTTGTCGGCATCGACAGGTGCTACCGACTTCAATCCGCCAGTTCTTCCCAGTACCGAAAAGCCGCGGTAAGGTGCATCGTCGTCTGACCGCGAGTGGTGGTAAACCGCTGCGTCGTCGAGTGCGCTTTGGATGGGTTTTCCGAATGCTGGGAGGGGCGGGAATGAGGGCTTCATCACAGATAATGTGCCAACGTATGTCAAGCGGTGATCAGCGCTCTCCCACGGCGTGCACGAATAGTTGCGAAGGATACAAAGAGCGCAGGGATGGCACGGGCACGTAGTGCGAGAGTGGCAAACCCGCTGCCGTCACCGTGAGTGCGAAGGTGCGCTGACCAGGGTGAATGGGTCTCTTCCAATGCCCTGAAGGCCTGAAGAGCTATGAGAGCGACATCACTTATCAGATCTACCTATGAGAATTTTATTGTACTCACCTACCGATCGGTGTCATGTGTTGGGTTACCCTAATACTTTGCAGTTTTAATCGTACGCCCGACATCAACTATATTATTCTTGAGGGAGCAATGCAAAAATCTTGCGATCGAATACTTTTAGCTGCAGTTCTGAGGTGCGCGTCTAAGGTTATATTTTTGCCTTGGCACGCATTCTGGTTGGCCGGTGCTCTGACACGTTGACTGCAACTTATGTCCCAGACCTTAGGAGTGAGCCCTGAGCCCTAGGATTTTACCCGTTTTCGACTCCTCGTAGTAGCCTTATACATGTGGTTCACCTCTTCTCACACGTTTGTTTTTGCTCTGCATTTCGTCGGATCTGAGAGGGCTCGAAATAGTAGTGGACAATTGAGGAAATGAAATTATCGCCAACTTGGGTAGCTAGCACCCACCCCACCACCACTGCCCCCTTCTCAAAGTATATAACAGCGTCCATCACTTGATGTCAATAATTAAGTGGAGGGTGGTATTCTATAATTAAATTCATGACCGAATCGAAGGCTATTACCTATCCTGTGTGGGGACACGGCTCACCAGTGCTCATCAGGTTACGATATTCACGGGCGTGGCTGTACTGCTGATGATGCTATCATGGTGACTGATTGCAGTGCAAAAATTAAGTTGTTAGGCTGTGGGATTCGAACCAAACAACGTTCATTGCAAGCACGCACTTCATTATGATTGCAAGGGGGTAAACCTGAACACGCTTCAAGTTGCACGTAGGAACTGAAGCCCAACGTTTGTGGCTTGGCTTGCTTGATAATTGATACACACCATCTCGGGTGTAAGGGGCGCGCGATTCGCAACGTGGGTTCTTGTGGCGTAGGACCTCCGATGTTCGCCGACTTCTTGCCACGCTCAATCGGGTAGGTCTCTTTAGAGTTGCAATGGGAGTAAGACTTATCCATTTTATTACAGGCTGAGTTTAGCTTGCAGGACATGCCATAATACATGTGAGAATAATCCAGGTACTAATTGGGCGTTACAAGTTTTCTAACAAGTATGTAGAAGTCTTCTCTTAGGATCCCACATACATATATCCCGAGCTTCTTTTTTTGGAATAGCTTTGCACCCGAAGGCCATGCATTGTTTCCGCTTACAGTGTTCGATACGCTTTTTGACCACAACGTTTTTGATGGGGTGGCTGGAATGATTGACGCAGGAGGCCTTGGTGCGGTCTTGGGCAGGGTGACCAGGAAATGGTGCATACTATCTGGCAGGGTTCGGTCGGTAAAAACAGGCAAAGGCGTGCCCCCCGTTCACGCCCCACTTCAATTATATTAGCTGACAACGCGAGGCTATCAATATTTCGATTTAGTTTACTGGTCGTGCTCGTGCCGCTAAAAAAAAGCTTACCACTTACCCAATGACCGCCTAACGGTTCTTCACGATCTGCGAGGGGGTAGTATGGGGGCAGCACCCCCGAAGCCATACGAGGAGGACAGCGAGCCAAAGGCTGCCTCATAGTTTTTGGGACCAGAAGTGCTTGATCGGCCCGTGTTAGCCGGTAGAGCTACCGTATACGTTCCGCTCGATGGTTTCACAGCGCGCGCTGGTGCGCTGCTTTTTTGGGAGGCTTGTGCGGGCGCGGCCCCGTTAAATCCGTATGAGGATGCAAGGGATCCGAATGCGGCTTCGTAGTTTTTGGGCGTTTGGTGGTAAGCGGTGGAGCTGGTAGATGTTTGGGTGCTTTGTCTGTGCGACATGATGATGTTGTTGGATAAACTTGGTAGGGTTTTAAGATTTCAAGCTCTAAAAAGGCTTTTGGCTGTTGCTGTAGACTGGTATGTTGTGAAGAGACGAGAAACATCTGTTTCATGTTTTATACCTCTAGATGATACCAATCGAAGACCCGAATCGGTTACGGCGCAGCCATATCACTACTGACTCGCCCAGAGGTCCTGATATCTCGGGGACGCACCGCAGTGACTCGAAACGGAGTTCTGGGAAGACATTGGAAACAAAGTCCCGCACAGCTTGATTGACGGCACCGCAGCCACGCAGATTGACTCAAACAGGGGATCCATGGACGTCGGTGGCAACAATCAGCGTGATGACATCGTGGACAGTTTTCCGTCACACCCTTGACGCACATTCGCGCAGCACGTCAAGCGTTTGCGCAGTACCCACAGGGCGAGAGTGATCAGTGTAACTTATGAATTACCTTCTGCTCAGCTGCGCACTCGCAGAAAAATGGCAGTCGCCGATTCCAGAACAGAACCTATTGTGTTGCCCATGTGCTGGCTTCGATGGGTTTCCTTGATTGCCCAAGCTTCCCAGGCCCTCAGTTGCAATATGCATTCGCTGGAAAGACAGCACAATCAGCGGTTCACGAAGAGAACTGTCCATATCATGCACGAGTTGGCATCCTTTGTTGATTTTCGCATGTCGGATGCAAAATACCCAGATCACTCCATCCATTTCTTAGATATCCTTTTACAAACAAACCGTGCGATGGACTGATATCCTAGCTTAATGCATTTAGTCCAGGAGGTCACAGCTCCTCCCGCGAGGTTTCGTTCTCCCGTACAGGGAGGCATAGCGCAGGTGTTGTCCCCGTCAATTCGTACTCGCATTTTTCGAGTTCCTGGATTGATAAGAGGGCGTTCTCGGTGCCACATGTGAGTAGGAGCTGGGCATCGGCGTCAGCAACGAACGCTTGAACGAGCGCAAGGCGCGGGGGAAAAAATACGAGGAGATGGGACGTACCACGACGTTTCGTTCGGGACCGTTCCAGCATCTTGTGCCGTGCTTGTAGACCTGCTTTTGATAGTATGCGGGCTCACCTGGCTTGACATCAGGTGAAGGATTCCAGGACTCAAACCGCCTGTGGAAGGGTCAACAAAATGCGGCTCCAACTATCCGTGAGAGTAAGAGCGTACCCCAAACTGAAGGTGGATCCACCACTATTCGGCTTCTGCTTGGCCTCCTTAAATAAGCAGACCTCATATGTGTAGCTAACCCCGACGTCAGCGTATGTCTAAATGGTACACGACCATTGGCGCAGACGTACTCTCCAGTATTTTTCTCCAGGCATGTGCCATCGAGCTTCTTCCACTCGCCGGCTGCTCCGAAACCGTGAACATTGAATATCTCCAATGCATCGGCTTCGGCTGTCTCTTGTTCCTTTTTGACACGTTCGAGTTCATTTTCGGCGTCTGTTAGCGCCTGGCGGGCCCGGGATGAATCTGCAGCTGTCAGGTGTTGGTAGATACTAGGTCAAGTGAAAACAGAGTGATCTCACCTGCTGAATCGCCACCGTCCCCCCGGGTGATGCCAAAGGCATGGAGCCAGGACAAGATTGTGTCTTTGAAGTCCTCATAGTGTGGAAGCACGGAGTCAGGCAGGTAAGCAGTAAGGTCAAATACTGAGGATCATGAGCTACTCTCCGGTAGAAGTCAAAACGTAAACTCACAAATAGAACCTTCCGCGGGCGATTGTATGTGTTCCTCGTGTTCCAGAAGCAATGTGACATAATCTGTTTCCAATAGGCTGTCTAATTGGTATTCAAGCTGATTGGGCGTCCACATAGCGGGGTCGACTTCCTCTTCAGTATCGGTTGTCACTTCTGTCGTCTCTTGTGTGGGCGTTTTATCCTCCTTGCCAACGTCGTTGATGTGGGGTAGCTTCGCGAGCTCTTCCCAGCCACGAACGGCTTCTAATACAGCCATGTCTTGATAATTGGGATTGTATCCCGACCTGAGAGTATTGAGAATTTCGCCGAGAGCTTTTTCCCGTTCAAGATGTTTCTTGTGTTCTTTCTGCAGTGATTTGAGCGCATTGTGGTGTACCATTAACGACTTGTAGAGGGCTAGCCTCGCGTTAGTAAGAAGAGCCATTTAGTGATATGATGACTTACGCGATTGTTGCTTGTATTCAAGAGCTGCCTGAGACAGGGATTCACTGCGGTCCGCGATATCTGTGACATATTCAAAATGACAGCCTAGTAAGTAGCAACAAGCATCATACCTCGCGACCTTTCAACCTCCTTTTCCTTGTCCTTGATTTCTTCGGAAAGTTGTTGAGCAATAGCCTCAAGGCGTTTCTTCTCCTTGTGAGCGAAGGTGATGTAAGAAGCCCTGATTTTAGAGCCCTGTATTGGCATCTGAGTATCGTGTACGCTGCGAGTCTGTGAATTATGTACCGTTTTACGTAGCTTGAACTCTTCGTCGCGTTTCTTCCGATATTCCTCCCCGATTTCCTTGCACCTGTTCTCGCACACGCCTGGACGCTCGTCTGAGCCATCACAACATTCGATTTCTGGTGGGTGTATAAGGAGGTAGTGTTAGAGAAGCCCGCGGTTCACATACCACACAACCCGTCTCTCACTCTTGAACTTGGAATGAGGGCGCCGATATGTCCCTCATTGCGGCAATAAAAGCTGGTGTTAGGGCAAGCACCCGTTCCTATGAAAGACCAGAGTTCAATGAATGTTCTAGCAAGTGTGCCAGCGGTGTGCCCAACCAGGTTCGTCGCTGCCATCAAGGCAGTCGCATGAATCGTCGTTAACAAAGTCCCATGGAATTGTCTTGCTGCCGTCGAGACATGTCCATGAACCTGACTTTGAGGGTGTATATTTGGATACCAGGCTCGGACGGACGCCAAATTTTTTGTCGAGGCCAGCAAGGGCAGGTGGTATTGCTGGTAAGAGGAGGAATAGCCAGAGGACCATGTCCGAGAATTGTTGTGCTCAATTTCAATCGACGTGTCGCGTACAAAGGTTGAAAGTCGATTACATAATATATGGCCAAATAAGGCACGCATTTGCTCTTTGGGAAATCGGTGTCCGACGAGAGCTGCTCATCATCGACGGTCAGCACAAGTATGGTGAGCCCAGTTTTTCTAATTTTTGTGGTTGGAGACGATGTCGGGGGAAGATGTGAATGCACGGATGGAATACAATCGGAGGATTGGAACGATAATAGGCTGGATGTGGCATCACAACTTTGGATGAAGTTTTCTGACCAGCTTTCCCTCATAGGCCAAGGCAAAAGCACCAGCGGCGTCTAGTGGTGGCAAATCCGCAAAGAAGAAGAAATGGTCGAAGGGAAAGGTCAAGGATAAGGCGCAGCACGCTGTTACGCTCGACAAAGCCACATTCGACCGCATCATGAAGGAAGTCCCCTCTTTCAAGTTTATCAGCCAGAGCATCCTCATCGAACGTCTGAAAATCAACGGCAGCTTGGCGCGCGTAGCCATCAAGCACCTTGAGCGGGACGGTCAAATCAAGCGCATTGTGCACCACTCAGCACAGCTAATCTACAGTGAGTTTGTTGCCTTCTTCGCTGTGGAAAAATGCTTACCCCTTCTTTTCCCCCAGCACGGTCAACATCATCGGATTAAAATCTTTCGCTTTTCCGTCGTCGTTATTATGCTTAGGCACATGTATTCACACTAAAAAAGACATGCTTCCCCTAAACAACGCTTGTGCGTCCCCCGTGAATGTTTTGAATATTTTGCCTTTCTCCACCCAACGTATGTTAATTTCCTGGATGGACGTTCGCCTGGCGCGATGGAGGGATATAAGCCCGGGCCGCCATTGATATTTGTCAGGGAATTACCTATCTCTCTCTTGTACATGTTGTCTGAAGGGTACTACGTCGGTGTTGACGTTGGCACAGGCTCAGTGCGGGCGTCGCTAGCGATGGACAACGGTACCATCGTCGCCTCTTCCACCCAGGATACGACGACATGGCGCGATGATCAAGATCATCGCATCTTTGAACAGTCGACAACAGATATCTGGACGAGAATCGCCACCGCGATCAAGCAGTGTCTTGAGCAATCAAACGTCCCACCATCCGCCGTGAAAGGGCTTGGTTTCGATGCCACCTGCTCCCTGGCTGTCACCGATCTCCAAGGAAAGCCGGTCGTTGTCACAAAGGGAGGCACCCTTGGCCAACCTGGAGAACGAAACATCATTCTATGGGCCGACCATCGCGCCGAGGCAGAGGCAGAACTCATCAATGCAACTGGGTCGGTCGTGCTTGAATATGTGGGGGGCACAATGAGCGTGAGCCCTCCTTCCCTAAGAAGCCCTCACCCCCTATCCATATCCTGCCCCCAAACCAACAGGTAGAGATGGAAGTGCCGAAAGTATTGTGGCTGAAGAACCACATGGACCCAGCGCACTTCTCGCAGTGCCAGTTCTTCGACCTCCCCGACTACCTCACGTACCGCGCGACGAGCGACAGCACACGCTCGTGTTGCTCCGTCACCTGCAAGTGCTCGTACGTGCCCGAGTTGGGGTGGCAGCCCGAGTTCTTCCAGCAGATCGGCCTAGGCGAGCTCGTGGTCAGTGAATATAAGCAGGTCGGGGGTGTTGGCGGGGATGTGCTAGCTGCGGGGCAGCCGGTCGGACATGGGCTTTCGAAGGCTGCCGCGGAAGAATTGGGCTTGCTCGAAGGCACACCCGTGGGCAGCGGTTTGATTGACGCGTGGGTTTACTTGATTTTTGATATGAGAAAGGACTGAATAGCAAATCGCATGATGGTCAGGTATGCCGGGTGGCTTGGGACGGTCGCTGCACGATACGAGGAAAATGGGGTGCTCTCTGATGTTGTGCCTTCTCTTGGGGAAGCAGGACATAGACTAGCGGCAGTCGCTGGCACATCTACGTGCTTCATCGTCCAAGTACGTCGACCCACCCACAAACTCTCGATGTAAAGGTGACACTTCTCCGAAGAGCCCAGACCGAGTATTCGTCGATGGCGTTTGGGGCCCATACAAAGTGAGGCTAGGACTGTTTTAACCACACACTAGCATTCATAGACTCACTAGGACCCTGTTTTCCGCGGTTGGTGGATGAATGAAGGCGGACAGTCATCGACTGGACAAGTAGGTCATCTTGCACATATGTATTCCTCTTTTAACGTGTACACTCATTCTAGCTGATCGACTTCATCCTGACGACTCACCCTACATACGCCGACCTCGTGCAGCTCGGCAAGGACCAACAGATGAACATACACGCAGTCCTTGGAGACCTTTTGGAGAAACTGCGGATGGAAAATGGCTGCGAGAATCTCACGGAGCTGACGAAGGATCTGCACATGTATCCCGACTTCCATGGTGGGTGCTGGACCTCATATATTGGTTGAAATGATAGTCCTTAAAAACTCTGCGTCTACAGGAAATAGATCCCCCATCGCCGACCCACGCATGCGTGGCTCGCTCGTCGGGCTCGCACTAGTCAGTTCCCTCCTCCCTCACCTTTAATCGGCATAGCTCACGTAAACCTCCCACACACAGGACCACACCCTCTCCGACATCGCGCGACGCTATAACGCGGCCCTCGAAGCCATCGCGCTGCAGACGCGCCACATCGTCGAGGTGATGAACGCCCATGGCCACCGCATTACATCGATCTACATGAGCGGCGGCCAGGCGAAGAACCGCGCGCTGATGCGGCTCTTCGCAAACTGCTGCGGCATGCCCGTCGTGCTCCCCGCGGAACACGCAAACGCGGTTGTGCTTGGTGCAGCGATGCTCGGCCGGTTCGCGGCGGAGGCGAGTCGCACGGGTGGGGCGGACGTAGAGCGTGGCAGGGATCAGGCGGGGGAGCTGTGGAAGATTATGGTGCGTTTCTTTGTTTTCTTACTTCAAAGTTTGCGTGGATCGCGTTGACTGGACTATCATTAGGTCGAAATGACGCCACCTGGGACCCAGATTTCCCCGAATGCGACCCCCAAGGAAAGAAAATTGCTCAAGGCAAAGTACAAGATCTTCAGAGAGTCAATAGAGATCCAGCAGCGTTGGAGGAATGAGATGGAAGATGCGGCAAAATAACCTATTTGATGTACTGGATGTTTTCTGTACCCACACCTCATGCACGACTTTCACGTTTTCGCAGTCACGTATATAATTAGTTCATGAGCATGATCAAGCATAGGTCGTGGTGGCTGGCATACACAGTGACTGCATGTAGGATTTTTGGTAGGTGAAGATAAAAAGAATATGAGGTCATCGATAACAGTACAAAGGCCACACCAGCTAAACTTCTTTGACCTTGACGGTACCACGTAACAGACCAGTCTGTATGAAGGGGAGGTTAGGGGGAAGGACGGCAGGTAGGTAGTATAAAAACTTACGCGACGGGCGGCGATGAGACCGACTTTCTGCCCAGGAACGGCTGAACGAGCGATTGTCGAGGCTTTACCAATATGTTGATGGTTACCACCACCGTGAGGATGGTCAACGGGGTTCATAGCAACACCACGAGTACGGGGCCAGCTGATAAGAAAAACGAGTCAGATGGGGTTTGTGTGTTGATATATATATGTGGACAACGAACTTGTAACGCTTGGCCTTGTATTTGTGGAATGCGCGGCCAGCCTTGAGCAAAGGCTTGTCGATACGGCCACCTCCTGCAACGATTCCGATAGTAGCACGTGCAGCGCCTGAGATAGTTTTCTTTGCACCACTTGGGAGGCGGATGCGGGTCTTGTTGTCGTCGGGGGAGTGTCCAATCACAGTCGCGTAATTGCCCGATGTACGAGCAAGAGCGCCGCGATCACCAACCTTCTCCTCAACATTGCAAACAATGGTTCCTTCTGGGCATTGGGACACGGGGAGAATGTTGCCGACGGTCAGCGTAGCCTTTTTGCCACAGTAGACAAAAGCGCCGGTGTGGAGACCTTCTGTTGCGATGAATGTCTCGCTGCGGAGCTTGTAGCGGTAGGGGTCCCGGAAAACTACACGGGCAAGAGGGGCACCACTGTGATGAACCTCAATTTCTCGCAGAGGCTTCCAGCAGTTGTTGTGACTTACCGACCAGCGTCATGGATGATCTCCTTCACGATACCACGGATGTATCCATTACGCTCGGCAAAATCAAGGTTGCGCAGACGGGCAGGCTGCTTGTTGTGGTGGGTGTGTGCCGAAAACTAGAACGCAGGTTGAGTTTCCGATAAGTTGCAAAAGGTAGATGAATCGTACAATGGCGTGCGAGCGCCTCTGTGCTCTGATAACCCGACCCATCGTATATTCTGCAGAAGAAAGTCAGCCCAATATTCCTGTACGGCTTGAGATGTTGCAGAATGCCAGATATCAACACATCCGCTGATTGTAGAGTCCATCCATCGAATACACCACCAATTTTGACCCAGTTTTCCTGAAAGCAAAGCCTGGGCTCACGCAGTACAACCCTTGCATGGTTTGAAGGGGAAAACGGGCATACTCACATCCTAGAGGTGTCTTGAGGGAACGTTTAGTGCGAATATCTGAGTCCTGCAACACATCACAGCCGCCAGCCAAATAGTGACAACGCTTACGTAACGACTGACTCTTGTGGGCTTGGGAGAGCTTGCTCAAGTATGTTTTTCAATATCGAGTGCGAGAGGATGGGCGAATGTTGATTATTCAATGTATACGAGTTTTTATTTCGCAGACTCTGTGCGATATTTAAAGGGGAGTTCGCATCAATGTTTCTTTTGATTTTTTAAAATAGCCGATAAGACTTGTTAGTGGAATTGTAGCGATAAGAACCTACCTATATCAGGATTAAGTTTTGCTTGAGACCGAGGATGAGAACATTTCACGAGTAGATAACAACATATAGGGGAACGCGTGGCAAATCTGAAAGATTGTGTTGACACCGATGATCGATGAAGAAAGGAAGGAAAGACCAGACCTTCGCAGACAAATCGAGATCAGGGGAGACTATAAAAGTCAGGCTACGAGTTTCCAGTTCCCTTTATTCTCTTTCCTCCCCTTCCCCAACGTCGCCGCCAATTTTCGCCTTTTAACATGGAAACCATGGTGTTTGTTCTATTGTTTTTTGAGACTCCGCCACCAGGCACAGTCACACGGCCTGTCCTCCTTGGAACCAGCGCAAGCATACCAGCTTTTCACCGTGATTCGTCCAGATATCTTTGATTTCGGCCTCCAGCTTTATTTGCGGACACATATCCGACATTACGGACCCATAACTACCGCTTTTTCCACTTTCATATCTTTCTGGGCCAAAACCCAGCTGGCATCAACCTCTTCCATCACCCTTGGCTGGGAAACAAATTTCCAGTCTTTCCAATGATTAAGCTAGATCGCAACCACCACGTATCCCCGAAGCAGAATCATCACAAAATAGTAGCTTGGACCGCTGATCATGACGACGACTTTCCCGCCGACATAACCCCCGTCTTCGATGTCGCCAACAGCAAGCCTGGCTCAGTCACTCCTCTTGATACCGAAGATTTTCTCCAGTCCCCTGCAAGTCCAGCAGACGGAAATTCAACCTCCCCGACTAGAGATCGGAGTTCTTCTCTCTCACCCGCCCCAGACACTAATTCTCCCACAACACACACCATAACCCCACCACCACCGCCGGCTGCAGAAGAAAAGGAAGCTCCCCTCGAGGTTCCAACGCGGGAAGAAGAGGAGGAGGAAGAGGAGGTCCAGGCAGAGAAGGTCTCGCGCCAATCAACGCCCCTCAGCGAGCTTTCTCCGCCTCCAGATCAGGACGACGACCCAGAGGAACCGAGTGATAAATCCACCAAGGCTGAAGAACCCCCCACGATGGCCAAAGGCGAAATCGAGGCCTTCGAAAAGCCTCCAGCTGTGCCAGATCCCAAAGGAATCGAGACTGCAGTGCCGCAACCGGCTCCTTCCCCATCACCCCAGGCGTCGCAAGACCCAAAGCCTGATCTCGGCGCCAGTACATCGAAAAATCTGCCGTCGATACCAACTCAGCAATCTACCCCAAATATATCCCCTGTTGTCGAATCACCTGTAACTCCCGCCCCGTCGACATCTGGATCTTCATCCCAGCAACCGCTCGACCCCAAGGTCGTGTCAATATTGAACCTCAATGTAGAATTGTTAAAGTACCGTAATTTTCATCTACCCGAGGCTTGATGCTGATCGTGTCTGTAGAGTTTGCATGGTATTCCAGAACAAGGGATTGGTTGCGTCAGACATACGGTTCCAACAGTGAGTTTTGCGAGTCATCTATTTCGCCAGACAGCCTCAATTTATACATTACAGGTATGCCAACCGTCTTCAGGGAAACCTAACCTGGTTAGCTGCAGCTGCCGACCATAGCCGGCAAGGAGTGGGTTATTCTCATCATCAGCCAGGTGTCATGATTCTAACATTACGATCTAGAATCATAGTAACATGCTTCTTCCTGCAATGGAGGCACCTCCCCCAGTCGAATTTTCTTCGACGGAGCGAATTCGTGCAATTTACGCTGAGCTGCCATCAATATTCGCAAAGGAAATTGCAAGGCGACAGCAGATGAACGCCACAACGTCCACGTCCTCCCCCAACCCTGCGACCTATTCAAACAATTTAAAGCGTGAACGGCCGGATGAACTGATACCTGAGGTTATGAACAAGCGACGGGATACCGGAGATGGCAAGACGATGATGCCGCCCCCAATGTCAATACCGATCACCGTCCAGCACCCGACGACCGCACATTTTTCCCTCCCGATAACCAACGCCATAAATGCGAATATCAACAACGCGATGCCATCTACGCACACCATCCCACAACAAGGTGACCCCTCGACATTAATGGTGAATGGTATTCCTAGCCTGAATACCGCTGAAGCTCAAGCCGCCGCCGCCGCCCGGGAAAGAACGCGACAAGCTCAAATACGTTCTGCACAACAGCAACAGCAACAGCAACAGCAACAGCAACAACAGCAACAACAACAACAGCAGCAGCAGCAGCAGCACCAACAGCACCAACAACACCAACAACACCAACAACACCAACACCAACAACACCAGCACCAACAACAACAGCATCAACATCAACATCAACATCAGCAACAACACCAACACCAGCAGCAACACCAGCAGCAGCAACACCAGCAACAGGTGCAGCAGATGCAACAACACCAACTGCACCAACAGCTTCAACAAGCTTCTGCTCGCCAAATGTCCCCTCCATCCTCGTCTGGAATCAACCCTACTGCACAACAACAACAACAACAACAACA
This sequence comes from Phaeolepiota aurea, assembly GCA_036937095.1. Taxonomy (NCBI): domain Eukaryota; kingdom Fungi; phylum Basidiomycota; class Agaricomycetes; order Agaricales; family Squamanitaceae; genus Phaeolepiota; species Phaeolepiota aurea. Next base: position 17,515 of record JASFDG010000051.1, read on the forward strand.
ACAACAACAGCAGCAGCAGCAGCAGCAGCAAAACCAACAGCAGATCCAGCAAGCTGGTGGTATCAACGGCAACGCTGCAGCAGGGCCCTCTGGCCTCAACGGCAACGCGGGGATGCCTTCTTCAGGGACTCCCCCCGGCTTTGCCCAGGCCTACCAGGCACTGCAAACGCCCAACCACCCGTTCGTGCAGTATATGATCCGCATGGTCCCCGGGTTCCAGTCATTGCCAGTGCAGATGCAGGTTCAAAAAATGGTTTATGCTCAGGTACGTTCGTTCTCGTGAGGTCGCATACCCTGTACTCACTGCATTTTTTTCGTTACCGCAGTCTGTATTGCAGAAACAGCACCATGATCAGCAGCAGAACCAGGCAAATCAGGGGCATCAGCGACCGGGGACGTCAATGGCGATGGCAAATCCCCAGCAGATGGCGATGGCGATGCAGCAGAACAATCCGGGGATGGGTGGTGCATCACAGTTTGGGAATTCGATGAATAGTCCGGCGTCTCCGGTTCCGAATCAAATATCGATGGGCCAGACACCACTGAGTCAGATGTTCCCTGGTCAAGGCGGTGGTGGGGGAGGTGGTGGTAGTGGAAGTATTGACCCACGGGCGATGTCGTCGAATGCTCAAGCCGGGATGATGGCGAACTTGACACCACAGCAACGGCAGTTGTTGCTGATGCAGCAGCAAGCACGGGCGGCGGCAGGGTCGAGTGGCATGGGGAACCCCGCGATGTCGTCGATGAGCCAACAACAGCAAATCCTATTCGCCCAGCAGCAGCAGGAACGAATGCGGCAGGCAGCGCAGGAGCACCAGCGGATGCAGCAGGTTCAAGCACAGGCACAGCAGCAGCAGCAGCAGCAACAACAACATTCGCCAACACACAGCAACTCACCGATGTCGACTGGAGATTTCCCTGCGCTGCGGTCGAACACGATTCCGGGGATCGCGCGGAGTACCCGGTCGCCCTCAGATGCACCGTCGCCGATAACGCCGCGTGTCCCTGCGCGAGGCCCGTCGGCGAGTGCGGAGGACTACCAGCGGATGATGATGCACCAGCAGCAGAACCAGGCGGCGCGGGCGATGGCAGTGCAGAGTCCGGGGTTTAACCAGATGGGAGGCGCGTCGAATTGGCAGAACCAGCAGCAGCAGCAGGTGATGCAGATGAATAATAATAATCAGGGCGGGTCGAATTATGGGATGGGGTCGACGGTGGGTGGGGGGACGCCGTTTGGAGGTGTGCCGTCGCCGTCGAATAGCCAGAACTGGGCAACGCAGGGGAACTACACGTTTGTGGGGAGTCCTGGGCACAACGAGATGCAGCACGTACGCCATTTGTCCGGGACGCCTGCCCCCCAGCAGCAGCAGATGATGGCGCAAAATACCAGCCCACCTGTGGAGCAGGCTATGCCGACCGACTTTGGTGTGTTTGACTGGACGCAATAGTAGATGAAGGCGGGTGCTACACGTACGTTTGTGGGTTTGGACGTGTGTGTAGTGGGCTGGTTTTTTTCTCCTCTCTCTCTCTTCCTCCCTTCGGGTTTTTATAACCGTTGGCATTTAATCTCCCCTCCCCTCTTTGGTGGTGTTTCGAATTTGACTGCTCCTCCTCCCCCGTTTCTCCTGCTCCCCGTTACCTTATTACTTCCTGCAGTGCTGTCCTTTCCCCCCTCTGTTTCTTGATCCCCTTCCCTCCCTCGTGTTCACGCCGCCTTCGATGATGATGATGCTGATGTGACCGTCTTAGCTGATAACTCGATGATTTCCTCCCCCTCGCCACGTTAAATCTCGCTACTTTTCTGGTACGAAGCCCGGATTTTATGTGTACCTGTAATGTATTCCCTTTTGGTAGAAATTCCTTTTGGTACAATCATAGCATGAATTTCCATATCAGTTGGGATAGGGAATCTGGGCTGACCGAATTTGGCAACCCACCATCACCATCTCTACCATACATAATACGGCGACCTTGCCAGGAGCTTGCAACAACGATGGTGTTTGCGAACTTGCAGTCGCAGGAAAAGAATGCGTTTTTCTCTCTCCTCGATGAGTGAGTTGCCTCCAAAAGACTTGGCATATCTCACATAGATTTGACTACTGCCCATGCTCTCCATCATCGTCACCACGGACTGTTGCCCTAGATATTTCGCCTCCCGGCCTGAGATCTTCGCGAATGCAACTGGCGGTGGTGGTACACCAGATGCAGTAGCATCGGCGCCATCAGCATCAGCATCGACGGTCCAAGGCGCCATGCACCGCGCGATGGCGAACAACCCAGATGCAACAGCGAAACTGTTCTCTGCGGGCCTGAGGCACGGCGTGCCCAAGTCGAGCCCGTACTCGGCAGCTGTGAGAGTTTTCGTTTTGTACTCATAGGGGGGTGGTGTGCTGATGTTCTTCACCTCACTTCTTCATCCTCCCTGATGCTGTTCCCGTTCCCCCCCCCTCCCATCTCGACGCCCGCTGCGATCTCTTAGGCATCAGATCCAGAAGTAAATAGTGCAGCAGGGCGCGTTGCGGCGGCGTCGCTAGCCTTCTCCGCCCCGCGCAACAATGCGAACACCCCGTCATCCGGCTCGCCGCCGCCCGTCGCGGAGAAGCCCTCGACGGTCGCGAGCCTGAAATCCATGCATGTGTGTATATATAGCGCTCCCCCTGCCCTCGTTCTCCCCCTGACTGATGATCGACAGAAATTCGGCTCGGACGTGGATACATCGTCGGCGAAGAACATGTTTAGCTCGCTGCGGAACGCTGGTGCGAATAAGAACAACCCGCCGCCGGCGCCGACGTTCCCGAGTGCGTTTGCGCCGAAGCAGAATAGCTTTGCGCCGCCGCCAACGAGGCGGGTGGCATCGAGCGCCCCTGTGCCGTCCCCGCCATCGCCACAACACCAACAGGAGGAAGAGCAGGAGGAAGAGATGAGGGGGGAGTGGGCAGAAGCGTTGTATGATTATGAATCCGCGGTGTGTATTGTCGCTGTGTGCATGATAGGTTCTGGGTTACTCAGACGGGTGTCCCTTTGTAGGAGTCAGGCGATCTGAATATCAAGGAAAACCAGCGGGTGCTGGTCACGGAGAGGACCTCGGATGATTGGTACGTTTTTCTCCATCCTGTCTGTCTGCTTTATATGTCTATCAAGATGTACTGATCTCATGACTTTTGTGTCCTTTTTTCCCTTTACCCCCCATTTTTTTTGTTGGGTGACAGGTGGACCGGAGAGATGAATGGGAAGAAGGGGTTGTTTCCAGCTTCGTATGTCAAACTATTGTAAGGGTTTCTCTCCCGTTTGGTTTATATAGTCCGTGTCCTCGTGTACCCCTTTGCGTGCTTTTCATTGTGTTGCATCCCTTTCTGTATCTGTGCCTCTCCCCTTTTGGACGAGTTGTTTCGAGAGCCTCCCTCAGCCCTTCCCCGTTCTTGATCCTGCATGATGCATATGGCCGATGCTATTTGTGTCAGATCGTAATAGCTGTTATGTTTATCGGCTAGGTCCATATTCATTGATCCATGGTTCATTAATTTTGGAATGGACACTCAGGCACCACAGGCCATGTACCCTTGTTTAGCCTTCCCACTCCAGCCTCGAGGTTTGCATACCTCCTTTTCAGTGCTGTGGTATAATGCGGCTCTATATATGTTGGTCATGGTGCCGCTGCGATGACTCTTTTTTTTTCGCTTCACTCGAGCTAATATTTCTGTTTTTGTTGACATTGAGAGTTTGACCTTCTCTTTCACGTCTTTTTCGGCCTAGCGTATTTAGTTTTGTCCCCCCCTAATTCGTGACATCGGACACTGGCAGTCATTAAGGGAAGAGTCGCATGGACATTGCTCTTTGCCTTTTGGGGGCATATATACGTGCTCGACTGGAAGGCTGAGGATACCACGACTCGGACCGCTGCGCCCGAACTTTATGAATTTGACCCCCAAGTGGTGTGGTGCCAAGCTAACCATGTGGTGGCGGCAGTAGGAATGTAAGGACCTGTGTGCATCCAAGGTGCTATCCCCACCTGCATTTCTGCTGATGGCCAGATTCGGTGGCATTGTCGGTGTCAGTGCCAGTGCCAGTGTCAGAAGATTTCAATGATGGTGTCGCTGGTGCGCGGCGCTCTTGTGCTCGTAACCTGTTAAACTCTTCAATAACAATTGAAAAGTGGTTTGCGCATGTTCGCAAACTTTGAGTACCACTTGGTTTTAGCCACTAGCGCACAACCCAATTACATGGTCAAGGGGCATGGAGCGTTTGACTCCTCGACCAAGAGAGCGCCTGAAAGAGAGAGGCTGCTGAATATCTATATTGTCTCTAGGGTGGATCCCTCCGATGTTGCCCTTTGGACTTGCAGACGTTCTAACATCTACACTGGATTTGGTGACATTCTACCACAGTGCGCGTATGACAGCGCGTGAGAACTGCTGATTGGCAAGATAAGGACAGTATCGGCCAACCGAATCCTTTACAGTGAAAGCGCTGATGAGAGCCTTATGTCAGGGGTTGAGATGAGGCGAGAGTTGCTATTTAAAAGCCCTTGGACCGATATCGAAGAAAAGACGACGGGAACGGCGTGGTGTAACTATTAGCATTGTCAGGTAATACGAGACCTTCATTCCTCGTGAATGCAGGTCCCAGCTGCCAGCCTGAATCTCGAATCCGTGTCTTGCTGTTGATGTCACCCCTCCAAGGTTTGTCCTGTGGAGTAGCTACCTGACCGCCTACTATGTCAAAACGGCAGTGAATTCTATCACCAACGCTAAGAGCTTCAACACAGCTGTGCCGAAGGCTTGGATATTGCGACTCGTGTTTCTATTGTTGCAAGGAATAAGAGGCCATTTTCGGTCTTTAGCTAAGGTAGAGCAAATCCATACACATCCAATGTTCAGGGTCCGTGACTGATTTGCTCTACCTTATTGGGTGATATCTTTTTTGGGTCACGTTGTCGTGGCGTGTAACGCGTCGTCACGTCCACATTCAATAATATTCAGCTCTCTACCATGAACCACGACGTGGACGACGAGCGATGGCAATCCCCAGTAACGAAGGCGCAGACATTCTCTGAAAACGTGAAAATAAGAGGCCGCGAACAGCACCCACACCTGCTTTCCCGAATCCGCAACTTCAACAATCTCGCCATTGCCTCACTTGGCTCGCTCTTTACTGGTGCTGCTAAACCCTTTGCCCATGGATCGCAGCAAAAACGCTGTGGGTCCATCTTATCCAATAACTCTGACCCGAAAACCTACTTGGGTGCTATCAACGATTACGACGACCGAACCCCATGTGCTCGAGAAGAGAACCAGCGCCAGGCTCAAGGTTACTACGACGTATATGCACCGAACGTGGAAAGTGCAGGCATGCTTACCCCAGGCCTACACGGTTCTCCCATTCAGGCCCGTCTACTGCAAACGACAGACGAGTCCTATGGCCTTGATCGCTTGCGACACGCTCGGGACCCTCGCCCACACTCATCTTATGTTCTGGCTGCGCCGATGTACCCTCTAGATCAATACATGTACCCCACCTCGTCGTCTCTTCCCCGCTCTGGCTCTATGTGCTCTGGTTTCGATACACCGCCCCTCACGCCTGACACAGCTTATGATCACTCGCTTCCGTCACCTGCTTCCCTTTTGTACGAAGAAGAATTGCTCTACTCTGTAATGAATCCACACCCTGAAATCCCTGACGACTATCCCCAGTTTAACTCTGCTCATGCACAAGAAATCAAGGAGGGAAAGAAACCTGAACGTGTACCGGGCGATACGACTACAGTGGACGCTGACGTCGACGCTCCAGCGCAAGCACCCCGCGTAGTAGACGAAACCGACAAAGACGAATGGTATGGACTGGAATACACCCTCGAGCTGAGTTCTAGGGAACGCCATCCATCGGACATCCCGGCTAACTTTGTCGGGGAACACTCCAAGGTCCGCTTCGGCTCCGTCCGACCTTTCAGAGGAATTGAAATTCTTACTGCCAACTTAGAGTCGCGAATCCTGGGCGGCCCTTCATAAAGGGCGGATCCACCCTTCCTTCGAAGACGAGGATTACTATCAATGGAAAAACTGGCACCAATACTTGGAGCGTCAGGATGAGCGTCGCAAGCACCGTAAGGGGTTCGAATTTAAATCGCGGTCCAAAAACCTTTCCTGGTTCTACGTCGACGAGATGCGAACGCGCGATATCATGTACTGGCAAAAGGTCTGAAGATCCTCCGTACTCACACATATGCTCGGGTTTATGGCTCCATTTGTGTTTCTTCCGCTTACTGGCTTTGCACAGGAGGTGTACGGTGTTATAAGTAGACAAGTGCAGGAGCGGCTCGCCACCATTGCCGAGCATAACCCTGTGGGCACAATTACCTCACATACTGGTGGTGACTTATTGACGGACTGTCATTGCTCCAATTCTGCTTACAGGACCCGTTCAGGCCGCCCAGAAAGCACGATCTGGCGTGGTACCTCAAGCGCTCACGTTCGGTAGGGTGTATGCGCGAATTCCAGTGCGTACAGGTCGTAAAGCACTGAAGCATCCAAGCCACATGGCTTTGGGGCGGAGGTGGGGCTTGGTGTCGTCGGTTTGGATACTGGCTTCGATATTGGTATGAACGAGGTCGAAGAACACTGATTGGTCATGATGGAGACACCTGTGTGGAATGGACACCAGTGGACGTGTACATTTAAGAATCAGCAGATCCATGCAAAGGAAGGGACCATCGTGTATTATCAACTTTTCAACAATGCATACCACAGACTTTATATTTACGATGGGAGTGCGCACTACGAAATGATCTACGATGAGCCGCACTCTCAGAGGCCTTCAAAGTAGCGCTGACCACCTCAGAAGCATTAGACGCCATCGCCTCCACAGGTGGCACATTCGCAAACGTGGCCTTGATGGAAGCAGAGTTTCAAAAATCACAGCCAGTGACCGGGGAGATGTGGCGATGGGGTTGGGCGGTACTTACTGTCTGCGCTGGCGTCAGTGGCACAATGTGATTGCCCGAAGTGTATGGAACAGTGAGCAGGTGTAGATCAGACGGACCCCTGGGTCGTATGGGAGACTATCAATCCCGCAGAGGCTCCAGTGGCGAAATCTTCTGCAGAACACTAGTATCTGAGCAGATACTGTCATCACCCAGATGGACGTTTGTTGAAAGCTCAACTATAAGTAGCCTACCCTGGCCGGTCCCGATATTTGAGGATGGTACTAGGCAAAAATAGGTCATTAAAATAGCAGCTGTAATGGTTCTCTTACCTGTCAATAACTAGCCAGCAATGATTTTAGACGCATGTTCTTCGAGGGTTCTGTCTTGTGTCTCGCTTCAAGTATGATTTTTAATGACAGCCACTGCTTGGGTCATGTTGACACCGAGAGATTTGTCGGCCACGGAACGGATGGTTGAGTCAGGGGACTGCGCTATCAAAGAAAGAAGGATGATTCCAGCAAGCCGTCATTCAACGACAATGGATAGAAAGGCGGCGACTCCGTGTGATGTACCACTGGCTAGGAGTCGGCGTTGTGCTTTTGGCCGCCCGTGAAGGGAAAGCCGCATGGCTCTAGCTGTGCCACACTTAGCTTGACAAGTACCGTGACATGATCGAGTCAACAGTCTGCGCAACGCCCTTACTATACCCCAATCATCTTTTCAATTTCATGTCGAACGCCATTCGGGAAAAGCAACAAGATCCATATCACAAGTATGTTGCCGATGGCGTATTGTCGCGATCACGGTTGTGGTGCGATGTGGTGATAGGAACCTGTGCAGTGTCGTGAAGCAGCGAGCTCCTCAGGCGGTTCAAAGGTAGATGTATCGCTCATGAAGCCAGATCAGTACCTTCCGCCCAACAATGTACCCGACTGCGGGAGATACATGAATCCGATCCAAACTTCGACGCCATATGGTACCACTTTCTCAGCATGACCCCAACAACTCTTGTAACAGAGTTAGAGATCTTAAGCGTCTCAGTAGCAAAAAAGCAAACCGTACACTTGTACTTGTGCACACCACGGTTACAAACTCTCTGTTTATGTGTATGTGCTATCGATTTCCTGTCACCTCTACTTTCGAATGTAACGTCGCTCTCAGTTAGCATCTTATCTGATCTCTCCCTACCAGTGCTGCAGTGGCTGAAGATCCTGAAACACATGAGGAATCTGAGATTTATTGACATCCAGCAAGCGGTTTCGGCACACGATTCGAATCTCTACGCGCCTACTATCCAAGTTCACCTCCCGTACCTCGAAGCCTTGGATGCAAGATGCAATGTTCTAAGCATCTTCTTCGCGCACCTACACTTTCCAGCATCATCCTGTTCCTTGAAAGTTTACACCTATAACCTCGACGTGCTGAACACATTGCTCAGTTCATTTTCAAAACAGGTTTGCTACAACGCGATAAACGCCGGAAATTATTGTCTATGTATATAGTACAGTGTCACGTCCCGGAGAACGGTTGGCCCCACGACAAACAAATTTCGCATCAACACATGTTTTGAGGAGGGCTCTAATGATGCACTATAAGCGCTGTATTGCCTTCCATACGCACTCTTGGTCTCTCAGTTGAGTCGCTGACGCTCACACCTTTCCCTTAGTTTTACTGGCTCATCCCCCGCTTCTACAATCCTCGCTGGAATCTCCATTGTTGTTTCCTGCGTACCGAGGGGTGACCATCATTCAAGCATCCGCGTGGATTGACCTGCAAGTTTACTTCTTTTCTGGAATGGCGCCTGCAGCACAGCCGCCCGGTTGACCTCCGTATCCATGTGCAACAAACATCGACACGAGGACTACGTTTTACTCGAAGAGCAAGCACCAACCTTCGAAGAATAGGAATCAGGGTTTACACGTTTCAGAAAGTAGTCAATGGTAGAAGGTATTGATATGTTGCTCTTTTAGGGCTGCTACATCATCTCCCCATTCCGAGTCCGAGCTATGAGTTTGCAAATCAACAAACACACTTCCCATTCAGAAAGTTTCTCAGCAATGTCAACCACGCAGGCTACGAGCAGTATTGATGTGCCACCGTCGACAGTGCTATCAGCGAGATGAAGGCACACGTCGGCAAGGCCTCCAATTCATCCTGGACGGAAAGCGCCACGCCGACTGAATCAACACACATCGACAAGCAGCCGCCCGCGATATGTGAGGCCTTCTGAAAGGGTGAGTGGGTTCAAGGTGTTTCATTGCCTTTTTGCGTATACTACAAGCCGCCCTGGAGCCGCTTTTGGCAATCATAAAAAGTGGTCCCCCCTAGGCTCGATTGCAGGTTTCGATGTACCTACTACTACTCATCCCAACCCTCAGGCCTGCGCCCCAGGAGATGATCTGGGCCGCTTCCCTAAAACGCTTAAGATGGACAGTGCCGCCTTGGGTGCGCTACAAACCACAGCCTGAACGTACCTGAACGGATCGACCACATACAAAGAATCTTGAATGAAACTCCTGTCATCAGGCCGACATTTTATAAAGGAAAACCATGATACCCTGGGTCCCAGATACTTCCCCATGGCTGCTTGTTCCCATCAAAACCGATCCCCAGGACTGTGAGCTACAGTCTATACATAAAATATTTCGAATTCTTCCTCCATATTCTCAAACTGCAATCGAGGGCATCCGCCTGATGGAATCATATTATGAGGGTGGCGGAATGGGGGGCATAGGATGTGGGGATAGTGAATGTACAGGGAGAGTGCGTACTACGATCTATGTATAAATAATGGATAATAATAAGGATGCGGGTGGAGAAAAGGAAGGTGCAGTGGTTGGGTGACGGGGTACTATGTGTATCGATCTATGGCATGGAATTTCCATGCAAAGGGCCATGTGTGGTTGAAGCAAGCAAAAAATGAAGGTAAGGGCCTATAAAAATAGATGACTAGCATGTGGGAAGCAATAAAATAGTTGTGTCCGTGCACGATGGAGAATAACATAAAGAGGAAAAGCACAGAAAGAAATAAAAGAGAAGTGCTTGTAAGAGGAGAACGGGAATTGAATGACTCATTTCGCCGTCTTGGCCATGCTGGTGCCCCGTGTTCAAGGGCCCCGAGCAACAACTTGAGCAGCAAGCACTGCGAGTTCCACATCATACATCCCCAGCACGGAGCATGCTTGATCGCGAATGAACGAGCCGACGGAAAGCGCTGGCATTCTGTAATGTTGCGTCTGGATCCACAATGTCGACCGCAGGGATAAGACCTTTATCGCCGACGGAGATCCTATCCTTGTCTTGCGTCTGGGCTTGGATAGCCGCTTTGGTCGCAGCTCCCCACATGCGGCTTAGGAAGCTTCCTCCAGATGCAACCTGACGTGCTGTGATAGTTGGCATAGTTGCGCTAGAGGCGATTCCCCCCTGCTTGGCCATGGCGGTCGCAGCCACTACGGTCATTGAGACAGAAGAGGAACGCTTGCCGTCTCGCCTGCGTGCAGAGGGTGACTCCGCCGTAACTGTATGCACAGAGGATGTATCAGAGGGAATGCGTGCGCGTTGTTGAGACAGGTGTTGTGCCTTGTGGGCGTAGGCAGGCACAGGCCTGAGGGCAAAGGGTCTCTTGCTTGAGGAATGTGATGGCGGAGCATCCACGCGGGCCTTAAACAGCCTCCGCGTCTCGTCCGCGTCCGCATCAGACGAGGAGTCGTCAGAATCGGCGCTCATCCATCCTGAAGATGATGAAGAGGATGACCCAGTATCCTCAACAAGAGAGGCCATGTCGGAAGTCGATGAGGATGACGAGGAGGAGTCAGTTCTAAGAGCGACATATACCGCTCCTGAAGAAGATGCACGCCCATTAGGGACAGAAATATGGGTTGTCGATAAACCACGCGCGATACCCTTCATGGTCGAGGAGATTGAGGTTTTCGACGTCGCTACAGGAGGCTTTGTGGCGGGTTCCTCGTCCTCTGGAGGCGTATGAGGCGCTTGAGTTTGGGCACTCGCGCGTGCACGTCCCGCCTTGGCGACCTTGTCAACGGCTGATGCGCGCGTGCTAGCATTCGCCGTGCCCATGAAAGGGGCGAATAAATCGATTGCCTCCGCCTCATCAAAACGCAGATCATAATCAAGCAAATAGAGAAGCTGTTTCTCCATGAGATTAATCTCGGCGACATCGAATATTTTCGCATAGTTGGCCCAGTGAATGTTCTTTGGGGATGAATCGTTCAGGTACTTGGCGGTCACAATGAGCGTGGCGAGGAAGACACGGTGCCTTGTACAAGGCATGCCTATCGATGTCGTGGTCAAAGTCAATAGGAGCTTGGTACATAATCGAGACGGTGGCTAACATACCCTTGGCCATGGTAGGTAATTTTAACCGCAATCGCTCGAGGTATACCAGGGTCGCCAAGAGGGTCGAGACCTGAACGTTCGAGGACTTTACCAGGTCCCCGATGAAGTTTTCAAGGGTAATCATCTTCTGTGCAGATGACTTGTCTTCTTCATCGGCAAACGATACCCGGAGCGGGGTGGTCGGCTGTGTTGGGATGGTGCTGGCGGCAGCGGGGGCGGGTGGGGCGACCTCGCCGTCGATGCGAATGACTTTTGCTGCTTGGCGGGCTACGTAGTCAATCATCTCCACCGAAACACGCCTCGCCATGAGGTTCACGAGCTTCGGACTGTGGGCCCCAATGGGCAGCAGTGACGCGGGGTGCCTGCGGTGGGCAATGTCCTTGAGGTCGGACATGTGTAGAAGAGAGTGGGTGAGTGTAGGATGTGTGTTTTATGAGTTTTTTTATTATACTAATACCCCGTCAAGGGATGTATAAGATAAAGGGAGAGAAGAAAGGGAACTGGGGGCTGACCGTCAGGCCGGCGTGGTTTTGAGAGATTAAAGGGGCCTTGGCATAGCAGGGCCAAACATTGGAACGCGACTTGATCACGCGGCTGAAAGAGGCGGCTGACTGACTCAGGCTTGAGAAACTGGACCCCACTCTTTATGTACCCAAGGACCCACACTTCTAGCCATTTCAAATTCCTGCTTCTTCGCTGAGCATGAATGCTGTAACGGAATCTTTTCCACAAAAAAAAAACAAATTCCCAATTTAGCCATCTTGAAATATAACAAACATAGATAACCGCTTACTCGAGTACTTCTAAGTTAAATATACAAACAATTCTCGCCTTCATTCGTACAGTTACGTTCATGCCTTCTTTTCTTTCGAGATTTGCTTCCCTTTACCACCAGTTCCAATCGAGTATCCAATCGTCCCCGCAAGCACCATTCCTGCCCCACCCCACATCATTTTCTGATCGACATTAGCACCGCCGCCTACGGCCACAATGCTCAAGACCAGGCTTGTTGCTTTGCGCACGACGAGCACAAGTGTCACCGTCAACGAGCTTACGCGTGTTGTGAGGCGGTGGACACCTGCCACGCACAGAAGCTGTGTCAACGTGTTCAAGACAAGGGGCAAGTAAGCATTTGGGAAGGAGAGCACGGTGGATTGTTTCGGCAGGTAATTTGAGATGAGTGGATGTAATGCGATGGTCGTTTGCGGCCCAGCATTTATCACTTCGATCCGATGAACCAGATCTGGGAGAAGTGGCAAAAACATGGGGAGGGCAAGAAAGTGGAGATAGAACATTGACTCCTGCCAAGTCGGAGTGGGGGGTTTGGGGGAGTTTACTGAGCCGTTGGCTTTGCCATGGCCTGCGGCTCGCTCTATCGGCAACGGTCGGCCATATTTCGTATATGTCCAGTCTTGAACAAGACCAAGGAACCCAGAGAAAACGAGTGCGAGGCTTAGAATGGCTATCCCTGTTGCATATGTGTGTAGATCTGTATTGGCACTTGACGTAGTAGTCGTCTTTGTTGGTGGTTTTGCGGCGGATAGGGTGGTTGATATGACTCCGAGCGTTACGAGGAGAACAGACAGGATTTGGGTTAACGTATACCTAATGGAGAATGTATTTGCATGACTCGTTCTTTAATGAGGAACAAAAAAATGTGGTTTCTTGAAGGGAGGGAATAGGGTTAAAGATATGGGGCACGCGTACCTTTTCCCTGCCACCAGCCAACCGAGGATCATGCTGATGATGAGCCCTCCACTGCGGAAAATGATATGTACGGCCATGGGAATATGATAACCGAATGCGGCATTATTGAGCAAAGATATGAGGTAGAAAAGTGCAACCTGGACTAGATAAGGTGTGAGCGGGATTCTGCGTGGCTTGAATCGCGGTCCATAGCGCGTCCAAGTAAGATGTCTAGGCAGGCCATAGAGAGAGATGATGATGAATTGGAAGAATGTGATTAGGGAACCAGCATTAGGATATTGAGAAGTTAGTTGTTCCAATGTGATTGCGTTGCTATGTTCTCGAGATCAACATTGTTCGGTCATCGAGAATGTAGACACTACCTGCAGCAGCCACCAAAAATTAACACTAGAGTTGTTAGCCAGTCTGACAGAAAAGATAGGACCATGGCAGATTTCAAGGTTGTAGGCAGGGTTAAGTTTGCGAGGCCCGTCGGCCATGTACATATACGTTACTGTAAACGTGTAAATCATGCAGACGCGCATAGGCATGAGCGTCCATGCGCATCACACGTGACAGCATCAACTTATCTTAAGCTTCAAGGACAGAGTAAATGGAATGAAACAAACACGCATTTGATACTATTGCACATTCTATTCAAAACTGTTCATTAAGCTTATACAATTGTAGCCAGGCCAAAGTTCCGCATCATTCCATTACAGCAATGAAGTGACTGATTTATTTGGGAGAAGGCGCCCTTTGCCGTCCTCTGCGTTCTTGAGTGCCGTTGACCCTATCCGCCCGTTGTAATTATTCTTTCTGAACCACTTTTCCAAAGTCAATCTCTCAGGATGGGTTTTATTCACCCATTCCATGTCCCTCTTGATGATATCGTCCCGCCAGAGACACCAGAATCCAGAAAAGCTCTGGCGGATTGTGGTTGAGCCATCACCAGCCTGCTTCTCGTTGGCAATTGGTCGATCATGGCCAGTCATGCACTCGAACCATTGGTCAAGTGTCAGGCGCTTGTGGATAGCGGGCTGCCCCGTCACCTCGGTAAACGTTTCTGCAAGGTAATCCCAGCCGACCCAGTCGCTACAGACGCGAAGATCCTTTCCCGATGTTTCTTCCCTGTTAAGAAGCGTGTAGCGAGTCCACCAGCCGAGATCTTCGAGCGCGATCATCGGAATGTGTCCATCCTGTATGGGAGAGGCAAACACGACTGTACCGTCCTTGCGGACATTGAGGGGGCCGCAGAGGGGCTGTTGAGAACGTAAGCACAATGAATGAAGCCTCCTTCATTTGACGTACATATTTTAGCATCTCGAAGTAGACCCCTGTGCTAATTGATGTCCAGCTAAGTTTGTCTCCAAGGAAGGAGGGTTGTCCCTTCAGGAATTCGTTCACGATCCCTTTCGCATCGTGATGCTCGGCCTTGTAAATGGGATTGTAATCCCCAAGCTGCCCCCAAAATCAGTGTGCCTTCGTGTTGTCGATTTGTTTAGATGTCACCTTGCTACCGTAGTCGAGATTACTCCAGATGAAATGTTTCATCCCTGGCGTGCGTCGCGCAATTTCGTACAATTTAATCGCTGCCCATATCTCTTTTTCTTCTCCGACCGTGTAGGTATCGGTATTAATGAAGGCGCCATAGCATCCCTGGAATGCTTTGCTGACTCCAGGAAGATCGTAGAATGAACCTTGAGAACCGTTTCAGTTTGATTGAACTGATTCGAGCCACAATTTTGATGATACCTTCAAAAAGTTCGGCTCCCATGGCTTCCAGTTCTTTTGCTCTGCGGTTCTGAGTATTCCTGGTCAGGGCGCGAACGGCGAAGGGAGTTGGGGTTCCATCATCATTGGGCCTAAGAAGGGCTGGAATGACCTCTTGACCTTGTGCACCAGTTGCGCCAATTACCAGGATGAGTTTCTTGGGTTCTGACATTGCAGAGTCAAGGGGGCGGGTTAGAATGTGCTTGTATGCGCTGGCAGATGGACTTCTTTAGCATGATGGGGTGTGTACTTTTATAGCATGGACCTTTTAGAACGCAATAAAACCTGGTGTACAAGAAAAGAGTGGCCAGTTACCTGTAATTGAGATCCTGTCCAGCCTAGTCTCGATCATAAATCACATTCTGTGGACATTCCAAGAACATTTGACCACTGTATTTTGATTGACAAAAGGTGCATCAGGGAGTCAGGTAGACGTATCCCAGTCAATCAATGGTTCCTCGCTATCATGGGGTGTCAGCATCTCTCGGAAGATGCGAGGTAAGGTGAAGCGAGGGTTACGGTGTCAGGAAATTGATGTGGGTGACTAGCGGCAAGATGCCCCATTTCTTGACAGATTCAGAATGAAACGGCTTTTCATCATTAAGAGTTTAGCGGTTCTGCCAGGTCCTAGCAAAGAGCCTGATACCGTGCGCTGTCGGGGGCACTTGGTGTGTTTGCAAGCTATCCAGCAAAAGCATATGCCAATGGTTGTGGATCATTTTGATAAAATTTTGATGAAATGTAAATCTGTTGGAAAGACTATGACCCGCCAAGGTCCTTTACCCCAGGCGAGCGAGTGAACATCCCAGCTGCGATCATAATGGGCCAAAGTTCCCTTTCTTTCACGCAATATGCACACTGTGGGCCGTAAAGCCCTTCCCACTCGGCAGAGCTCCTCAGGCCTCAGGTATTGCTTTTTGCATAAGGAGGAAGACAATTGCCCATAGTCTCCTTGTCACAGATGGAGGCGATGGCTTGCAAATGCAGATGACCAGCTACATCCAAAACCATTCCCCAATACAATGAGGAGGATTGAAAGCATTTTCTACCCGAAGTGGTTTCGTGACGCGAAATGCGGTGAGACCTCATCTTGAGCGATAATGAGGAAGCCATTCCCTCGGATATAATATCCATCGCCCCATAATCAGTATCGAACTTACGGCGCCTCGAAATCAGCAGGCACCGTGGTTGTCGTATTTGGTGTCTAGGCATAGTGGCGAGGTGCTATCACTCTCTGCCATGTGGAAGTGGGTTCTCTGATCGATTGCCGTCACATTATGATATGCTATAAACATAGTTATCTCGTGCTTAGCGGTAAGGGGTAAGTGACCATCGGAACCTTCCCTAAGTGTCGCGATGCGCTGCGATATGGGAAGGAGACGCCGCGACCGTGAAGAGTTGGCTATATCTTTTACCTGGGGTTGACCGCTTAAAACTGTATATCGAGGATCCAAGGTGAAGGGATTGAATGGATCACTCTGGCAAAATCGACGTTTCAAGTTGGGAAAGCGGGCTTACTAGTTAATCACAATGCTATGAAAGTTGGATACTTAGAATAGACAGTGATATAATACATTACTATAAGACACATAAAAGGATACAGGTAGTGGGAAAAAACTTGGTCAAAGCGTAGAACGCGATAGAGATACTGGTCATAGATGAGGTAGGGTATATCAGGGATAATACAACGTTTCTTGATCATGAAGCCGCTTCTTGGCGCTGTCGCTGACGATATAGTTCCTCCCATTCCTTGGAGGTCATGTTGATCCACTTCATGCGCCGAAGAAGCTTTTCCATGTCTCTGCTATTGTAATAATTGTGTCCACCTTTAGGATGTGTAATTTCCACAGTCTCCGCGGTCTCGTCATGCACCACCTTGAAGGCAGCCCATTCGGCGTGTTGTGAAGGCACATTGTAATGGCGCCCATGGCAAAAATATAAGGGCTTATCAGAAAAGTGGCGGAATCCCAGCCCATAGGGCGGCATCATTGTGGCACCTAGTACGTTTGCGTGGGTTGAGTCGCTGGTTAAATGCAGGAAGACACAAGGCTTACCGTCATTGTAGTTTTTCACTGAATATACTTCGGTACAAGAACCACGTTTATTACGCACATCAACCAATTCACGCCAATGCTGTGCGAGAGCCTCGTTCCCAATTCTGGGACTTCCAAAAACAACAACCTTGATAGGGACTGTGTCAAGACTAGGGGCTTCTTTCTTCCCCAACCCCTTCACGATGTCGAGAGCGAAAAGGTATGACGTCACACCACCAAGGCTATGGCCAGTAAAAACCAATTCCTTCACATCGTGCTCTTTCAATCCTTTCACGACAGCATCGAGTGCTAGTGAGCGGACACCCGTGTACATGCGGAAGAATCCATCGTGAACAGTACACTTTTCTGTATCAGGATATCGAACTTGGAACGCTCTCGCATTCAACAAGGTTTGGCGGGGGTTCGAGGTACCAGAAAAGGCGATAAGAAGCTGCTTTGAGGAAGGTCGGTATGCGACAAACCCTTGCAGCTGGGCAACAGAGCCGCGGAATGCAGAGACAAGTGTGGATCCCCGAAGAGCATTGTACCCGTCAAGAGGGAAATTGGTTTGGGACAGTGTTTCCAGATTGTCCCAGATGAACTTCGGATCCATACTGCCATGTGCGAGCTCTGTAAACTCGCCGATTTCTCCCAGTTCAACCTCGATATCATTAGATACGCAATCAGCCGACGTGAGAGGTTCTGGGGCAGTCGAGGAGAAGAATTTCGAGATGAAACGGAAGTTTTCTGTCGCCTCTAGGGCGTACATATTGCGCTGGGCACTGGAAAGGGCTGGGGGAGGGGTTCTGCTGGTGAGACTCCTGAATAAGTGCATGTTTGCGAGGTAGTATGGACACAAGAATCGAAGTGATTTATATTCCATTGCCATTGTTTGGGTATTCATTGTTTGGTCTCCTCAGGCTTATTTGTGCGAGCTTGGCACAGGGGGCGTCCGCAGCGTCACCCCCGAAAGACAATGACAGTCACAATTGTCCTGATGATCTAGATTGGTGGCCAGTGGTCCTCCATGAGCGCACTGATAATCATGCAGTATACAAGGGTAATGTCAGCCTTCATGCAAAAACCACACATCCTGGTGATTAGCATTTTTGCGAGATCTTTTGTTTGTAATCCAAACTGAGGAAGTTCGAGCGAAACAACACGAGTACTAGTCTGCATGCCCGTCAAGTGGCAACTAGGGGCTGTGCTGCTGCTGTACACCGCTAGCTGCGGTCCCAACCTCTCTGCAGCTTCGTGTCTGAACGCAGGCAGCGATATTGAAATCCACGACACTACCAACTCAAATGGCCAGTGCATCCAATCGTAGGATGGCCATCTACATAGTCAGACGGCCATTGTCTGCGGAGAGCATCCTCTCACGTATACTGGACCCATTATTGCCAGGCGTCTGCTCTCATCATGCCATTGAAGTCGACGGGCATTACTACCACTTGAAAAAGCTAGCTTCCAAAGATTTGGCTCTTGATATAACACCATTCCGACCCGCCACTATCACTGGAAGGGTTAAAGTAGGCGAAACGTGTTTGTCTCACCCCGAAAGACTTGGCCTTGGTACTTTGCTTCTCTATTGCTCCCGCTTTTCTGTGCTCACGTATCCCAACATTAGCTCTCCATGTTCTTGCACAGATGTCGTCTGAGATTGTCGGACCTAAGGATGTTCCGATTGACCAAGATGGTCATTTCGTAACTATCGCAGTCGATCACGACTTTTCCAAACGATATTCCATAAAAATCCCACTAATGTTCCCTTTTCGTGGCCGATACAATATTGGGAAGAACAATTGTCTTCTCTTTGCTCAACGATTCACGGTCCTGGCACGTTTTCTGGTACGGCATGACGAGGTCTGCGCATCCCCAGCAGTTTGCAGTCTGTTACTGAATATCGTAAGCAAGCAGCTTATCTAGCGAACCAGTGTGGGTAAGGTGGGAATAGCGCGGCGCTATGTAACAGATTCCGTGGTGCATAGCTTTTTATAACCATCTCTGGTTGCATGCATTCACGGAATTACCCTGGGTGTAGCTGTACATACCACGTTTCACGGTTCACTCGCCCTTGTAAAGCACCCAAACTCTCGCCGATATAGACGGCACTGGCACCCCCACGATACTAAATAAGCTGAGATATCCTAACGCGGTAGCACCTCGTTTGCTGAAATTTGAATAGGACGTCGTCACACCAGTTTGACATGTCAAATGCGTGATGTATCAAGGAGGGGCCCCTACTATCTTTCGCTTCCACTTCATAAGTACACTGATCAGCTGCCTGTCTGTTTTTACAACATCTCCTTTTTTCATCAGCACTTATTAAACTGCGAGGATTGTCTCCCGTCCTCGTGTGCCTCCGTGACGATAGGGCTAGCGACCATTTAAAAGGGTCCCACGCGGAAACCAAAAGGCCTGTGGTTGTTCAAGCATCCCCACAATGAGTACCCCCTCCGCGCCTGGCTCTCCGACAAGAATGTCCATGCCGCGGCCTGCTATGCCTGGCTCACCGATTTCTGAGAAATCCTTTGCAACAGGTGGAGGTCTATCATTTCCTGTGCCTAATTCCACTTCAACTGTATATCATCATATTTTCGTTGATCTTGACACTGGCTGATGGTACAGTTGTTAGCCCGAGCACGTCGATCCTGATCATCATCGCCCACGGCCGTCTTTCAGCCATCGTCCTATCTCCGAACTTTCTGAGAGTCCATCAAGAACTGATGTGGGTGTGTTTATTGGCGGAGTGTTGTGTGGTTGCTGACGAGGCGTTTGTAGGAAAAATTGCCATTCCAAGAGTTCCAGCAAGTCCTCAGTTTTCTGGCATCCATCGGACTGGCCACCGCCACGGGCTGTGCCTTCACTCTGATTGGCAACACATCCTCATTCGGTGATTCGTCTGAGGAAGCTATGCGGCAATTGAAGCGCAGTGCCGACCTCCTCGCATGGGCGTCTTCATGCTTTATCATCGCGCTCGTGTTCATTATCGCACCGCAGCTGCTGTACACGGAACTTGTCATCGTGCAGATTATCCGGCAGAAGAAAATCACAAGTTGGAGCAGGCGCCTCGTGCGGATTGCCATTGGCGCGTTTGCATGGATTCCGCTTATGTTCCAGACGGTGGCGATGTTCCTGTTATCGGAGTCATTGAAGATCTTCAGTTCGCCGCCGGCGCTGATGGCGCGGTATGGGATTGTCGGCGGAATCGTAACTGTGGCAATCGTCACCATCATCGGTCTCGTAACAGAGAGTGAGGGGCGGCGGAAGTTGGCCGCAACCCTCGCTCCCTGGAAAGGCGAAGACTCAGAATCAAGTTGACCTGTATGGCTGGCGAGCTTAAGGATGGCAACAAGGACACGTGTGTTGGAATTCCCATCATGAAGATGGGGTTGTTGGGAGATACGGACTCAGCGGTTTACAAACCTCACGGACCTGGATTTCAAAGTCGTTAGGTAGATGGTCATGCTTCTTTCAGCGAGGGGGGGGTACATGTAACCATTGCTATTAGATGACAAGGCGTATGGAATGAAAAAAAAAAGTACAAATGAAAAATGTGGTTAATCGTTCGACGCTAGAAAAGCGTCCAGTTCATCATCAAGCTCTTGTTGGGACTTATGAGGCCTTCCCACACGCTCTGATCTGCGAGGCTTATCAGGTCGCTTACTTCTTTTCGTTCGGCTCTCTATGTCTCTTCTATTATCTCTTCGTGGTCGATCGTCTCTCCCCCACTCCAACTTCTCCTCTGTTGATATGCGCGAGCTTAGGCCCATTTCAGATGCGTCATCCTGACGAAGTCTTGTTCGCTTGCGAGGCATGGGTGCGGTAAGTCGAGATACCAGATCTGGTTCTGGTTCAAGTTCAGGATGAGCGCGTAGTAATGACGTTCGCTCTAACAAGGTTCGTCCATCGTTGGCAATATAGTCAGAGCGCATTTTGGAAGGTGGTGAAGATGGTTCGAGTGGTTTGACTGATGCGGCTCCGTCGTCACTTCGTTCTGCCAGAAAGTTGTCTAGTTCTTCATCAAGCAAAGCTTGTTCATCAAAGTCGCCGCCCCTTTTCCGTTTCATGGGAGGAAGGTCTCTCCCATTGTGTATTTCCTTGCCAGCAGTCGCCCCATGTTTTCTATAGAATTCGCTGGCCTGCTTGGCGCCCTTTTTCTTGACGTCGTCATGCAATGCCCATCTCATTTGTATTGCCCCCTTGAGGCCCTCTCCTGTACCTAAGCTATTGTTGATACGTTTTTGTGCGGGCCACAAAGCTATGGGGATTGGCTTTGCGACGAGAAAGCCGCTAGCATCAGGTTCTTCTGCTGCCGACTTTTGCAGTGAGCGATACCCTTGTTGTGCTACTGTTTTGCTTTTGAAGACAAGGACGCAGGTGTTGTCGTCCACCCATTCCAATGCTAACGGGTGAGCATCAAAGTGAGTCGCATAGGCGAAGATGCGAGCTGTTGGGAGGTCTCCTATTGGTGACCCATGGAGTAGTAGGGCGTTCGACCTGTATGTTGCGTCTACGTTGGTGAGTGAAAAAGCTTGATGACCTGAGTTTGAAGGGTACCTTCGTCCATTTTATCCTCAATCGGCTCGTCTTCCTCTTCCTCTTCCTCTTCCTCTTCCTCTTCCTCTTCCTCTTCCTCTTCCTCATCACGCCTGCGCTGACCATTCCATTGAACGAACATAACTCTCGCATTAGGTCCTAGTCCAGCACACCGACAAGCACATACTACCAGCGCACCTTGGCGGCCCTCGTTGCAACGGTTGATTCAGATAATAGGTAAACCTTTGTGTTGCCAATGCGATTGGCGAGTGAGCCATGCTCCGCGTCATTTGCTGGTAGTTGTGCTTCATATGCAATCGTATCATCGTATGATAACGAGTCTAGAGCCTCTGGGGCTATACTGTGATCTGGCGAGTTGTCCATTTTGCAAAAGCGTGAAAGAACAATGAAGTAGACAAGCAAAGCAATTTCCAATTTCCTAATGTGGCGATTTCGAGAACAAACAAATATAATTTTCGGGCGCCTTTCATCTTGCGCACTTCATGTCAGACGACGGGGAAGTCACAGTGAACAAGAATAAGGCTCATCGAAAGGAGAAGCGTACGTCTCTGTGATTTTTATGAGGCCACAACCTCTTCAACCGTCCCTCTAGCATGGGATACCGATGACGTTGACCAGTGAGCTGCATTCATTTGTTACAGTATTTCTTTGTGCTAATAGGGACCTATTTTAGCGTGAGCCTTGTTCTTGCTTTTTCGAAGAAGGGCCATATAAACGTGTACATGACAGTGGAAAATCGACCCATTCCAACCAACCGATAATAAAGCTGGTGCTTTTACTGAGGAATCTTCATTTGCCACCCTCTTCCCAAAATATCGAGAAAAGTATTTGCGTGAAGTATGGAGTGCAATCACTCGTGCATTAGATACCCATGTGCGGTCATTTATGCCTTTTACATTTCTTAAATTTATGTGCAATAGGGAATTGCTTGCACCCTTGACTTAGTGCATGGTTCAATGGCGGTTCGGACGACACGAAAAACATACGACCCTTATATGATTCTCAAAGCTCGCGATATGATCAAACTCATGGCTCGAGGTGTTGCTGTAAATCAGGCGGTGAAGATATTGGATGATTCCATGGCCTGCGATATTATTAAGATTGGGACTTTGGTGCGAAATAAGGAAAGATTTGTCAAGCGGAGGCAGAGGATCATTGGCCCAGATGGTAGTACGCTGAAAGTGAGTAATCCCGTATCTGAAGTTCGTTTCTCTGATGACACCATTAGGCTATTGAACTTCTAACAAACTGTTATGTCTTGGTGCAAGGCAATACAGTTAGCGTAATGGGCCCATACAAGTCTCTGAAGGAGGTGCGACGAATAGTGTTGGATTGTATGAAAAACATCCATCCAATCTACCGAATAAAGGTGCATTCCACTCTGTTCTCCAATATCGATTCGAATTTGTTGACACATTTCAGGAATTGATGATTCGACGCGAATTGGCGAAGGATCCTAAGCTTGCTACTGAATCTTGGGATCGTTTCCTACCGCAATTCAGAAAACGTCATCTCAAAACTTCCGAGAGAACGGCAAAGAAAAACGAGAAAATGGAACAGAAGTTGGAGGCACGCAAGGCCGCTGGACTCAGCACAGAGACCGCCAAGACGAAGCCTGCAAAGAAGATTTACACACCTTTCCCCCCTGCACAACTGCCTCGCAAAGTCCGATTTTTTCCAGTTATCATCCAGTTTATAGGAAGCTGATCTGACTTTTCCCAACCTTGGTTAGGTTGACTTACAATTGGAATCCGGAGAGTACTTTCTCAAATCGGATGAACGAGAAACCAGGGAAATCCAGAGAAGGAAACAAAAGGTGTGTTTGTGTCACTGATGAGGTTTGTGTAGCCATTACATCCCTCTTCCAAACAGCAAATGGAAACTACTGCAAAAAGGCGCACCGAACGCGCCGAAGCATTCGTAGCCCCAGAGGAGATGGCCGAGCCCACAGTTGCAGAGAAACGCCATAAGAAACGGACAGTCCTAGAGCGGGAAATGGATGAGGAAGAGCCTGATTATATCGAGAAGGCAAAGAAAACGAAGAAGAGAAAGGAATCAAATAATCAAGGTAGCTGAGGATGTTATTGATCGTTTGGCCTGTGGTGAACTATTGCTTTTCACCAGGCATCCATGAAGAACTTTTACCTTTACTCTCTTGTCAATGCAATGTCAAAATTAGAATATCAAAGAACTGTACAAGATAAGTTCATCACCGCCTTTTCGTCGAGGCGCCCTGGATCGGAGCTTCAAGCCTCTTGGCACTGTTGGGTCGTGCCTCACGTTGTGCCTGGTTCTGATCGAAAGAGTCGAAAGGAGTCAACTGAGGTCAAGGGCTTGTTCAAGTTAGCAACAGTGTGGCTGAAGTGTGGGCAGAACCACTGGAAATTAAACACCTGATGACATTTCCATCATAGCCAAGCCCTTTTCTCAGATGCGAGGTGTCTGTTTGAAACTCAACAGGGCTGGTGGTAGTTCGTTGTCCTGGCAGGCCCTTTGGTGGGAAAAAGGTGAGTCCAGTCGTTCACCTCGTTGGTGCGTCAGTCAGAGCTCCCCTCGTTAGCCTCGTTAGCAGGAGTGGCTTGCAGTCCAAATTGTGGATGGTTCAAAGACAGCGATGTCATACCACACTTTATCCTCAAGACGGATAGCATCTCGAACTTCTGTTCCTCATAGGCGCCTCAACAAGCGCCTTTTATATTGTAGGGGCGTGGGTTACACGCACAGTGCTCAGTTTGTATTGTAAACGGAAAACTAACCCTTGATGAATTTCTTCAGGCAAATACTTGCCCATAGCTGTCAAACAGTGCCCGCCTCTTCTCATTTCTCTTTGTCCCATGGCTCATCTGTATACCAGTGTTCAGAATGCGAAGCCCCTGGACAACTCTCGAATAACAAAGGTCTCTGGACCGTCCCTTCCGCTCATTTCGGGTTCAGGTTCAAAATCCCATTACCTCCCGGTGTACAGGCCCGATGAAGAAATCGCCCTGGAAGACTTGCCTATATTATCTGGCCATCAGTCGTCTTATGATGACCCATATTCCCCGTCCAGAACACGACAGCGGGGTCATTATCACAGTCTTTCTGAAGCCGTCCACGACAGCTCACTGCCTGACTTCGATCCCGACAAGCTACAACGAATGGATAATGCAACGGAGAAACCTCTACAATCACCTGTACTATTCCCCAATGGCTTGCCAAAACCCCATCGAAAGCACCCCTTTGCAAAGAATTTTGAGCCCCCTACTTGGACTCTTCTAATTATCCATTTCGCAGTGTGCGCTCTGGCTTACCCCGTTCTCCTCGTCTTCGTTACTATAGGTCACATGCGGCCCTTGTTTTGGACGCGTGTGGCGGTCGGGGTGGGCTGTAGCTTGGTTGGCATGTGTATTGGGTCAAGTTTGATTGGCATGGCTCAAAACTTCATGGAGGCAGCCAGTGCGTATTTGAATTTCTACCCTGCATCGTTTGGTGATTGGAGCCTCACTTCGTTCATAATAGCGTGGGCCACAATAATCCATCAGTCAAAGGTTCCTGACGATGCTGGGATTCGGATAAGGGATCTAGTCATCCAGGCTGAGGATTCTAAGAGCCCCCATTCCGCATTGAGGTTGCTTTGGGACAGGCATAGACATCGCGGTGCTTTTGGCGAGCACCGCTATCAATATGAGTAAGCCTTTTTTTCTGTCAATATACAGTGCATATCTTGAGCAGCCACTAGCAAACGCCCGTGGACCGTCGTTATCATTATTTTCTTGATCATGGCTGGGACTTCTGCGGGCTTGCCTTTCATTTTTGGCCGTATTGTCACCATCGAGACGCAAGTTCGGGTGAGTTCTGTTACTTTTAGGTATCTCTTTACTGTGGCTAAAGTTGTTAGCACCAACGTTCCAACTACAAAGAAGTCGCGATTTTCGGGGACTTATCAGAGGCTGACATCGCAAGGGCGAATGCACAAGTTGGTACCTTCGAGGTGAGGTTGAGTCAGGTTTTTTGATTCGCGTGTAATGCTCATGGTGATCGCCAGAGTTTTGTGTACACATGGACTATAGCTCCCTTCTCAACTCATGGCGGCCTCCCTCCGGTGGTCAGACTGGAATCTGGAAACGACACCGTGTATTTCTCCGAAACGGCCTTATCCCAACTAGTGCCTGATGGAAGTGGGTTGGGCACATTCAAAGATATGGAAACAACATCAGCTCAAAACAACTCCATCGAACAAGTGAGGGCAATGGATCCTTTTGCGGGCCTGGAACCAGGGGCAATTTTACGGTTCGTATTTCTTTTAAATTGTATGGTCTTGTGACAAAAGCCATAATGGTACACTTGAAGTTATCCACGCTGGGGTATCAGGATTAAATGCGAAAAAATCTCGGGAGACAACATGTAAGCGACCTCGGTTGTTAAGCGGTCATACTCAGTGCAATCCTTGGCAGCATCTCGGTCAATACCTCAGCATTGACTTATGTCTTAGCCCCACGCACAACAATTGTTTCGCTCTATTCTGCTTTGAATGTGACGTATCCGGCCATACTCGAGGGCCCTCTCAATGCGACAGCTTTGCTTCGGGGCAGCGATACGCTTCCGTCTCGTATTGACCTCAATGCTACAGCATTCGGTGGTGAGAACGGTAAAAATCTCTCAGCTAGGATGACACTGAAATTAGGTTCTCCTAGCCCTCTTTACAAATAGTGGCTTGGCGCATACCTATCACAGCTCTCCATTGACATTGGGTAATATCTGGTGCTCGTATCCGTTGTACGCATTATTGACATCTAGTGTATCCCAGGCCAGGAAGGAAGAGGATGGGAAACTCTGGAAACTGTCCTCATAAGGTTGAATACAACATTCACACCACACGGCGTCTTTCCGCGGACCTCTACTGTGCCAGTCCCTGATGAGAAGGGGAACCCTACCTTCATCGGATACGACGCGGCGATATGCCTTCAAGTCTACGAGCCTTGGATTTTAGAGATGTACAACAGTACTATTGGAACTCCACAAACTTTGGCGCTTATTAGCAAATCGGCGGAACTCAGAGATGCCAGTCCTAAAATCAGGGAATATCGCTCTGGTCCTGCTCTGACTGGTGCTGGTAGACGGTTGAACTCGAGCACAATGCGTGGAGTGTGAGTAAAGTGATTCATTTCTGGGGTCGACTGCGCTGATCATGTTGTAGTTATACGGCGGCTCATCAAAATAGCGTCAACCAGATATTAAAGGTAACTAGTTCAATATGCAATGAACTCCTTCATTAACGACTACGTTTCATAGGACAACGGAAGGGATGAATTACACGTTCCTTCACCGTTGGTTTGTTGCTCGGTTTTTATGTGAACTTTCACTGGCACTAACCGAGTACCACATGCTAGATCGTCACATATACAGACGCTGTGACTCTAGGACCGGATGGTTACACTGAACTTTCGGCTGAGCGCTACGCAGATGCTCGGGCTTCAGCCGACGCAAGTAATGTTCTGCCCTACTTTGCAGGATCAGGCCAAAGTGTCGCCCGCCGTTTTTCGGATCAGGTGCTGGCAAAAGCATATATTGACAGGATATCGATGGTAGTTACATTGATCATTGTTCTGTTCATGGGGTTCGCAGCTGGGTTATTTGTCCCCAAGCTGCCCTTGTCAGTTCCCCGACGCGACTTTAGCATTTACTCTTGGCTTGCTGCGTTCTACGCCGGCGAGCTGAGTAACGAAAGCCCTGATAATAGCATAGATCGAAATATGGAGCTGGATGCGATCGCTGACCGTATGGGCGAGGTAAAGTTCCGTTACGTTCTTTGAAATACTCAGGACCATTTTAAATATTGTATTTTCCGATCCTTCGTGTTATGAGAGGTTATGATGATATTCAATAAAAATGGCTTGGCGGACATTACAATTTCATCATGTGAGCTTCCTTTTGTGGACACTTAGTCAGCTGCTACAACTATCCGATATGGGGGGTTGGACCGTTGTCACAGTTGTGGCGGTCCTGGTCAAGGCTCAGCTTTCCCTGTCCTACCACCATGGCGACGTCCGCCAACTCCTGGATGCCTGCCAAAGGCCGTCATCCCGTTGATATTGGCAGTTCTCTTGGACGGGCTTTAAGAGCCCGCAAATTGAGAGGTTCTGCGCCAGCCACAACCAGTGCCAAGAGGTCACCTCTTCCAGACCGGGATTTTTATTCCTTCAGATGTATGTCAACATCATATGGCCCAATGAGTAACCTCTAATGAGCCATTTGGTATGATCTAGACAACTTCAAGCCTTCGATGATTGACGCAACCAAACCTGGAACCATCGAGGTAACGAAAGGGCCCGAATCCACAAATGTAGTTGTGGAACTACCCACATCTCAGGTATGAGTGCCTGTTCGTTGAGAGGTCTAGCGAATACAAACATCCGAAAGCCTGGCGAAGTCCAACTATTCAAAGGCGCTGAGAACCCTGCCAAAGAAGTGGACTGTGTTTTAATTTATGATGAGGAAACTGGGGTGAGTCATTCTTGCAAAATAAAACAGTTTGGATTGACGTATTTCGGACAGACATATACCCTGGAAAAGCTTGACTCGTACACAATACTAGCCTATGTACGCAAAACAACCACCTCAGCCCCTCGACCAGCCCCAGGTATGTGGCGTAATTCCTCGAGGGTTTCATAACTTATGATGATCGCGCAACTAGAAGTGACCCCGCCTCCACTCTTAGCGATGAGGAAGCCAAACCACGACCAAGAGATCGCAGAACAGCTTGAACGCGATCTCCTTGGACTTGCCGAAGAAGATGCTGATGGAGATGTTGACGAGGATTTGGAGAATGTATTAACCGACGCCTTTACACGCAGAGAGGAGGAAGAAGAGGAAGAAGAAATTGTTATACCACCTGTACCGCCGCCGTCCCCACCAAAACCTCAAGTAAAGCACACCTGGCCAGTCAAACCGTTGCCCAAACCACGCGCCAGCCCTTCCCCAATGCAAGCACCTCCATCGCTCAAGGCAAAACCGGCCACTGTGCCAATGCCAGGCAAGAACAAAAAGCCCAAAAGAGCTCCAGAACCGGCTCAGTCCCTTCCAGAGGCAGAAGATCTGGAATTTGGCCTTCCTGCAAGGCGTGCTGATCCATCTCCGCCCATGCCATCATCTGGAGGCCTTGCATTGCCTGGTACATCGACGTCGTTCGCTGCTCCTTTAAAAGCAATGTCGGCTCCTGGGGTTATGCCGTCGTCACGCAGCCCGCCTGCTGCTCTTTCAGAATCAGAGGAAGAGGACTGGGTCGAAGTAGAACCGAGGTTACCTATTGCTGAAGAACATCCGGTCGTCGGAGATGATATCTTTGGGGACGATGAGATAGAAGCCGACCTAGAAAGGGAGCTGAACATGATGGAGGAGTCAGATGAAGATTTCTTGGCTGCCGCCGTGGCGGCTGAACCGGAGACACCTAAGATAACTGGTCAACCTATATCGCTCAAACAGCTGGCTGGTGGTAGCGAGGCATTATCAGATGATGAATATTCCTCCAGCGATGATAGCGACGACGATTAGCGGGTTTTTTTTTTGCAGGATTCCATTACATGTTAATATACCACGCGGATTCGCACACTTCCTGTATCACTTCAATGAAATCACACATGTATGCACTCAATCCCATAATTAAAGAGGCGTAAAATTTGCCAGCCCGAACATCTATAGAGCTTGAAGTATGATAGATAAGCAGACCCTCCTGCAAACAGATTTAGAAACAGACGTTATGATCTCAGTTGCATAGACAACACTATGGTAGAAACACTATCGTCCAAACATGTAGCCAACCAGCCACAATCAGGCACCCGACCACCCATTCACAACGATAGCTCCATCACTTGATGGGCCTACGAATTGATTGGGTCCTCCGGGCGTACCTACAAAGGTGGATGTGGCCGTCGGAGAAGCAGCACCGTTGAGTGCTGTTGTTGTCGATGAGGCGGAAGGTGGGGCAGACACTTCAGTGGAAGCGCTCGATGAATCAGCAGAGGCAGTCGACGAGGCAGCTGATGCGATCACAGATGACGCTTCTGCAGGTGAGATGGTACGTGTGCTAGTTGAAACGGCCGGTTGGCCTGCGGCGGTCCCCCTGACCAGTCCACCTAGCAGTTCAGGGGCGGTGTCGATGAAGGCTAACGCAGGACCGGCGGTGAGCTGAGTTGTGGCGCGATCTCGGACGTTGTTAATTAATGGTTGCCCGTCAGATGTGATGAAAAGCGCAACGGGGCCGTTGAGGTCGCCTGGAACAACGCAGTTATCGATAGGGAAGGGCCGACTGAAAGGCTCTCCGCCCACTAACATTTGGCAGAAGAAGCCCTATTATGATTGTTGGATATACAAATGTCATGAAGAAAGTGGAGAAAAAACGTACTGATGTACTGCCATTGATGGCTGGGGAAGAGAAGGTCAAGGCGGTACCGGGGCCCACGCTGCCAGTGTTGGTAAGGCTAAGTGCGGGATTGGCTGAACCAACTTCAGGTAAATGATTTAGGGGCGGAGAGAACGAACAGCTTACCTGGGATACCAAGGTCGCACGGACCATCAAAGAATGGGCCTGCCAACGCGAGTACTTCACTGGGAGTGAGGGCGAAGTCAAATGCATTTGGGATCGCTGTGCCAGTGCCGGAAATAATGTTCAGGACAGTCTGGTGACGGGCTTCGATGGTTAAAATGGATCCTGCGGATGTCAAGAGAACTGGGTCTGTGAGGAGGGTGGCGCCACCAAGGTACGCAGAGACCCCAACATTCTCAACTACACGGGCAGTGGCTGCCATAGTCGCAACATCGGCAAGGACCGCATCAAAATTAAACTTGCAGCTTGTGATGGGGGTTTCTCCAAACGATTTCAATGCCGCCTTGATGGAAAATCAACAAAATAGATGGGAAGAGTTGTGGTGCAAAATCTACCTGGAGAACGGTCGAGTGCGTCGACTCATCCAGCTGGATTTGCTTGAACTGCTCGACGGCAAGGTCAGCCGAGGGAAATCCTGCAGCCACAAAATCGGCATTTTGGAATTTTTTCAAGGCCTGATCGTAAAAAGCGGATTCCAGCTGCTCTAATACGTCGGCAAATTCTTAAAATTCCTCTATCAGCGACGGTGGATCGGGAAAGTATATTTCTGTTTGACTTACTGAACACCAAAACATCCGAGGCAGCGCGCTTGCCATAAAAGCGAGCCGGTGCTGCTGAGACAGCGGAGAAGGTTGCAGCAATGGTGAACAAGAAAGGGGTGAAATGCATTTTCGAAAGGAGCTACCAGAGACCAAAGAATAGGAGGTACGAATGAATGAAGGAGAGTAAGCGCAAAAAAATGCAAATGGGCAAGCCCTTCAAGAGTCAGAACTAAAGAAAAGAGTCAGTATTGTGGGCAGAGTACCAGAAAGGGAGACGTGACAGACCGAAGAAAGTGAAAAGAAAGAATGGCAAATGGCAACGACGAAATGGAGTTGATGGATGGCGGTTGGTATTTGTACAAAATCTAACACAAGGCGACCCAAACGGCCGGAATTGATCATCAGATGACCAGGGTCAAGAAAACCGAATTGACGGTACAAAAATTCAGAAATCACGGCTTTCATTGGCTTCGGCCAGGTCGGTGAACAAATAGTCCCTATGACGATGCCGCGATTGGCAACTTGTCGTAAACCCGTTCTCATCACTGTGCTGGGTCCCCTCAGAGCACAAATGGAGCAACCCCTTTATAACCCAAGACGGGTGAGCCAAGGTGAGCCATTGTATAATTCGCGTTCCATTTATTACAAGTGCTGGACCATGCAAATCATGCCACTGTTATACAACGGTCATATCTTTTGACCTGCGAGCCACCTGGATACCATCGCCAACGATTCTGCGGGTTTATCATGCGGCACGTAAAGGCAAGAACTTGTTAGCATAATTTTGGCGGATCAACGAAGCAAAACTCATCATATGCCCTGCACCTCGAATCGTCACAAATGTTAGCAAGGGCGTTTGCTTGACCTCCCCAGCTATGGCCCCAGAAACAGTCCAATCCGCCCACACTATACCCCGATAAGCATCACTACCGCTCCATTCTAGCTTATCTACCCATAACTTGTTGGCGACCCAGTTGCACTGCCAATCAAATGTACCTTTTTAAGAATGTCATTCCCAGTAAGCAAATTATGAACGCTGAGGACTCCTTACCCGCGTAAATGAGAACACGGACACCACGGTCCAGGAGATTGGATATGTAATCCTGCGTGTGCACTGCCCATTTATCCATGTGGGCATTGAAATTTGCGCCCACAGTCGACGAGCAGGCAGAAAAATTATAAGGGGTTTCGACACCAAGTATTTTGCGTGTATCAGGACGGTCCAGGTATGCCTTGATGACATCATTTTCCCTGTAGCAGAGCTCCCCTTCGCACATCTGACATGCCACATCACACATCGTCCCTCAGCCTCGAGTGGAATGCATACCTTCGAAATATCATAAACGTTTCGCCCTAAAGAAGAAAAGATTCAGTTGAAACCAAGTCGGCAATCACCGCAAGGCCCACCAGTTGCCCACATCCCAGTCGATAACTCGTTATCGCAAAACGCGACTGCAGCGCGACAGTTCATGGAATCGAAATGATCAACACACGCTTCCCGGAGGTTTCGTTGGCAACGGGGGAGCTGTAATCAATTAGAATGGGCCTGGTCCACCATGTACAAATAACCAACCGCTGTCTCCATCCGAACACATGTAGATATGGATTGGAAAGGCACAGGAAGGGATGCAACTCCACACTCAACAGCAAACCGACCCGGGTATAGCCTTCATGATGGTAGAAAGTTGGTGTCTGCTTCACAATTAAATGAATGGAGCTTACGTTGATATATCGGTAATGCCATTACCAATTAAGACACTTTGTAAGTTTAGAATGGTGTTCCCCTTCTGTAGCGCTATACGGTTTTGATCGAATATTTCACTCGCGAATACAGGCAGGTAGCGACCCTGGTTTTCAATAAAAAATATTTAGAATTCAGGCGTACAGGATTGAAGACTTGTGCCCACGCCATATGATTCGCCAGCCAAGTGGAGGGGCCGTCCAGAGAATTGAGTGAATGTTTCGAAGAAGATAGTGATGAAGGCGTGGACATTCTTTGCAGCATCCTCGGTGGTTTCGATGGTTTCACCAAAGTCTGCGTATGAAAACCCAACACCGACACTATCATGCCCCTTTAAAAATCTGCAAGGTGGTGAGCTAGTCACGTACGGTTGATCAAGGAAGAAAATGTTGGCTTCTTCATTCCAGGAATAAGGATTCCAGACGGTACCGTTTGAAGAGACGTTCTTCATATCGATACTACATGGTCCTGACCGGGTGTAATGTGTGGAATCCGGGCAGAATGGACAAGGAAATACCTAATTCCATCAAAAGGCCCATCAAAGAGGAGCAACCAGGGCCTGACCACTGTCCTAAATAAATCAGGAATAAAGGGCGGTGTTCATACCTCCATTGATCCACATCATAACATCATCTGTAAAAAATTGTTCATAGAAACTCATTAAAAGAAGACATGCAACGACCTGCATCGGGATTTCTCCGACTCTCGAAGAAGTAGAAGAACATATGTTTGGCACCGGCGTCGACATCGAGATATCCGGTGTACACGCTGGTGTCAAGCGTTGTCGTAAGTGGAGACAACAGCTGGAGCTGCGCCAATCTACGCACTTGACGGTGGGATCGCAAAATTGACTTTTCTTCACGCGTACTTGATGGTTGGGAAAACGTGGGTGGGATAAAGCGGTGAACTCGTCGGAGGTTATCGAAGATAGGGCTCTCGTCTCCTCGTCTGATGTATTCAAATGAAGGCAACCAGTCGTGTCTACGCTAAGAATATGCTGAGCGTTGCGTGCTACTCGCTTTGCATGAGCACTGGTCGCAAGCAGGGTAAGGCATAGCAGCAAAGGCTGGACGAGATGCATGGTTTGTAGGGAAAAGAATCCAGGGAAAGATAGCCAAGTTTGATGTTCAATTCGCAGGGTGAGGTCCCATGTGTATCGTCCAAAAATACATAAGCTCCAAGCCCAGGCGATTTTGATGCACATCCAAGATAATATCTTAGCCCGTAGAGAGTAAAATTTCACGCAATCTTAACAGGGGGTCACTGTTTGGATCGATATTGAGTATTGGATATGCACACATTGAACCCACTCAAGTCCAGCCCAGTCCAAAAGCGGAAGTATGTTCCCACGGATGTCTGTGATGGGTTTGCAAAAATTCTCTTCCAAAAATTGGTAAAGGCACTGTGAAAACGTGCTAATTGCTTAATCTTGTCTTATCTCTTTGGCTTTTAAAATGCTCGTACTATACGAGACAGCAATGGGCTATTGCCTGTTCAAGGTGTCAGACACCGCCAAAATAGAAAGTGCTGACTTGTGGAAAGAGTTTGAGAGCCCTGCTCAAGCAACCAAGCTGTGAGTTTATGGCCCCGAAGCTTACTCGTTGTAGAAGAATTCAAACGCATGTCCAACTCAGGCTCAAATTGAAAGCGCTACATCGCTTTACTTCGACTGCTACGGCCGTTGAAGATATCACTGCATTGCAGAGTGGTAAAATCGGGAAGGGTTTGAAAAAGTTCCTTACAGATGAGGTTCTTGGGAAGGGCAAGGGTAAAGAAACATTGGTTGTCATCGATCCACACCTTGGTAGGATGCTAAACCACCTTTTATCTGATTATGATGTTAAAAGCATTCTTCAGGTCGGGCTATTACCAAGAAGTTGACCATCAACGTGAATGCAATGGCAGAGGGCCAACACAACGATCTATGGCGTGGTATTCGGACACAGATCGCTGCTTTACTGGATGGCCTCGACCCGAAAGATCTGGCGACCATGAGCTTAGGTCTCAGCCATTCGCTCTCTCGGTGTGTTCTCTCTGCAACCTTCTCTTGACATATCCCTTATTCGCAATGAAGTTTCAAGCTAAAATTTTCTCCCGACAAAGTTGACACTATGGTTGTCCAAGCGATTGCCCTTCTCGATGACCTGGACAAGGAAATCAATATCTATGCTATGCGAGTGAAGGTAGGAGAAAGCTTCAGCCTTCCTTTGTATTCTGACACGACCCCTTATTTCTACAGGAATGGTATGGCTGGCATTTCCCCGAGATGGCAAAAATCATCTCGGATAATGTTGCCTACGCGAAAACAATCCGCCTCATGGGTATGACGCTTTCCCGCCTCTATCTACCCATGTACTTACACAAATCATTCAGGTTTTAGAACGAACGCTTCCTCCACTTCATTTGCTACCATCCTGCCAGAGGATCTCGAAGCTGTATTGAAAGCAGCTGCAGAAATATCTATGGGAACCGAAATTTCAGATTCTGATATTGCACATATCTGTTCTCTTTGCGATCAGGTCATATCTATCTCACAATATCGAACACAACTGGCCGAATATCTTCGAAACCGAATGAACGCGATTGCACCCAATCTGACCGCATTGGTGGGGGAACTTGTCGGTGCACGCCTGATCAGCCATGCGGGCAGCCTTCTTAGTTTGGCCAAACATCCGGCCAGCACTGTGCAGATTCTCGGTGCGGAGAAGGCGCTTTTCCGTGCACTTAAAACGAAACATGATACCCCAAAATACGGTCTAATCTATCATGTGGGGCTTTTCTGTTGGTGCTTTTGATCGGTTGGGTGCTAACAAATACTTTAGGCCTCATTAATTGGACAAGCACCCCCCAAGCTGAAGGGTAAAGTGAGTATATCTAATGTTCTGCTGGTGCTTCCACTGAGGTTAGTTCGTAAGATGGCGCGCATGGTCGCCACAAAAGCTGCACTTTCGATTCGTGTCGACGCACTTACGGATTCGGATGGCAAGTCCGAACCGATGGCACCTTCAATAGGTATTGAGAACCGGGCTAAGTTGGAATCACGGTTGCGAGCACTAGAGCACCAAGGAGAGCTGGGAGGCGTTCGTCGCTTCGCCGACAACAACAAGCAGCAGCCTCGATTTGATATGACAGGGCAGGCGAAGACGTATAATACCCATGCGGATATGGTGGAACTTGTATCGACACAGCGCGATGACCCAATGGAAATCGCCGCAAAGGTTGTCTCTGATGTCAAGGAGGAGAAGCGGAGAGCGAAGGAAGAGCGCCGTGCTAGGAAGAAGGCTGAAAGGACAGAGAGTGGGGTTGAGGAAACGAAGATGGATGTTGAGGAGGAAGCCTCCGAAAAGAAATCCAAGAAGGACAAGAAGCGAAAGCGGAGGGAAAGTGAAGCGATGATTGTCGATGCAGTCGAAGTTGAAGTTGAAGAACCGCCAAAGGTATATTTTCCTTTCTCACTATCAAGATACTACACGAATATTAACATCAGTTTCTCAGGAGACCGAGAAGGAGCGAAAAGCGAGGAAAAGGGCCCAAAAGGCAGAAAAGGCTGTTGCATCTGAGGGTGATTCTCCTAAGAAAAAGAAGAAAAAATCTGAGGTGTCATGATATTCATCTTGTTTTGTTAGCATCGTCCAATACATTGATGATTTGTGAGGGCCGGATCAACCACATCCCAAGGTGTGACAACTCTGAAATAGAGTTTTTGTCACGTTTAGAGTTCTAAATGTATGAACGACAACGACTGTGCGGCGTCAAAGCTTCTTCTCTGATACCCATCTAGGATGGTGGCCATGCCCAGGCCTATTGTCATTGTAACAGGCGCTAATGGGTGAGTCTCTGCATTCTTCATTGCCTGTAAGCTTTGTTTGACAGCATTATTGTAGTGGTGTTGGGTTCGGCGTTTGCCAACGCCTACTCTTCCAATTGTGCCAGACAACCCCTACAGATGCTTACCCACAAGGCCTCAATTTGGATACCCCGGGTGCTGAAGAGAGTATACCTTCAAGCTATGATGGCTTGACCTTGATCATGGCTTGCAGAAGCTCGAAGCGCGCCGAGGACGCACGCGCAAAACTTTACCAATTTCTCAGCGGCCACGTTGAATCCTGGAAGCAAAGCCCTGGATACGATGGTCATGCTGCAAAGTTCCGAGAAAACGTCGATATCCAGATTGAAACCCTCGATTTGGCCTCCATGAATAGTGTGTTCGCTTTTGTGGCTGCCATGATGCACAAGTGTGTCGTCATCCTTGTTCGAAGGCGTTCTGGGTGTTCATATGATTTGACAGGTATACATATATATCTCACCTTATATGTAATGCTGGGGTGGTAAGCTTCCGCGGCCTGTCCTGGCCCCTTGTCGTGAAGCAGATGTTCACGGCACCAATGGCACTGGTCACGGCACCGAATTTCTATCTTCAGCACAGGGGTGAATTGAGTGGCGATGGACTTGGTTGGGTGTGGCAATGCAATCTCTTTGGACATTATGCCCTGGTTTGTCTTTTTGCTTAGTTTAGGACTAACCTTACCGATTGCTCTTGCAGTTCCGCGCGCTCGAGCCCCTCCTCAAGGCCTCACCACAAGGGTCGCGTGTGATATGGTCCTCGTCGTTAGAGGCCACACACAAATACTACGACCGCGAGGATTGGCAACTCAAGAATACCGAGCATTCTTATGAGAGCGTGAAGTACCAAATCGACCTCATTGCAACGATCCTAGATCGCCGCGCCTTAAGTTTCACACATCCAACTTCGAAACCGATTCGCCATTTTATCTCCCATCCGGGCGTGTGCTCTACGAACGTCAGTCAGGCGATCACAGGCCCCGTCATGAACTTTTTCAAAAATTTCTTGTTTTATTTGGTGGGTTTCTTTTAAAAAATTCTTGGGTACCCCTTCCTTATTCACTGGTGTTAGGCACGGTTTTGTGGCTCTCCGAATCATACGATAGATCCCTACAAGGCGGCGATTGCCACTGTTTACCTATCGCTGGTCAACATTGTTTATGTGACATTCTGGCCAGCCACGGAGGAGCGGGCTGTGTCGCTTGTTCCGAGCCAGCATAAATTTGGCTCTAATCCAGTCAGGTTTGGTGCGGAAACAGGTCGTTGGGGTGAAGAGCGTGTGGGTATCTCGGCGGTGCAGAATTGGAGGGGCGACGAAGCCGAGATCCTCCTTGAAAAATGCGAAGCATTGTTTCAATCGATGAAGGTGTCGGAACTGGGTGCTATGGATCACGGACAGTGACTTTTGTTTGCAAAGTATCTTGTTCTAGTTGTTAAGGACGATAACCCCTCAAAATTTAATTACTAATTTGGAGAACCGAATCTCTAGAAAATTACCTGGATACGTCCGCACTCGCCCCCAAATTGGTGTAGGTGTAGGTCAGCCCAACGCCTTGTTCTTTCAATCTTATTGTTAGGATGTCATCAGAGTGAGGCTGCACCACTGGGTTTATCTGCCGCCACAACTCCGACCGAGATGATTGGAAAGTTAAAAACTGCTCTATTGAATGGGAACAATGTGCCAACTTAAATCCATGCTGAGCTATAGCACGTGTAGCAAGGTTCTGTCTAACTGCGTTGTTTCAACGTCGCAGGGTAACCAACATGCTAGGGCAAATGTGGCAAATATGAATAGGTTTCCAGAGGATTTATATTCTGTAATAGGCGATCAAGGTCGCTTGTTCACGGGGCTTGCATTTTCTCAGCTATCGATTATGGACCCACGACAAATGAATCCAAATACATTTTATACATGAGGCAAGGGACATGAGGAAGGCTGCCAAGCCCTTCGAACCATGGGGTAATACATACAGTAAATTAAATGGGATATTGAACTTTAATTTTATCATCTCAACTGTGAGGTGGGAGGTATATTTGCCGTCTTGTTGATCCCAGCGGTCGGGCCTCGGTCAATATATTGGCAATCGCGGTTGAGTGGGGCAGGAGATGCGTGCTTTCCCTTATCAACTGATGATGCGTGTGACGAAAAAAAAACCGAATTTCCGGGCTTGGAATTATTATCAGAGATGAGAATGATAAAAAGACTAATTTGGCGTGGGGATCAATCCGTTGATGATAGCGGTGATTAAACCGCGATAGCATACAGTGACGCGGCCCTCGCTGAAGCTAAGAAACAAGACCAGGTAGCGCTGCGTCTAAGGCGGATTATAAGGAGGGACCATGGCAAGGGGTCGAAACGCGGAGCAGAAGGAACAGGGCCGACTCAGGATGTAGGTATCGCCGATCTCGGGCGCAATAGGCCAAGTGCCGCGAAAGTTACAGCATGTCATATGTCGCCTGTTTGTGGTGATAGCATGTTATTCATATACCAGTTCTGAATGAGAAAAATTAGAGATAAGTGTAGTTTTCGGGAAAGATGAATAGTTTTGCTAGGGGAAGAGGAATATTGGGGGATATCTCAGAGCGGTTCCAATATGAACCATGGGAAATGGTAGACAAGGTCGTGTTGTGGAACGCTGCCACGCTGACAAGCAGCCCTGGTGCAAACTTGGGTATAGTGTCCAATGTGGTCATGGGTGATGCAAGGGACCATGAGTGAGAACTGATGTCGGCAGTTGCCAAAGATTAGAGCAAAGGCGAAGCGCTGAACAGGAAATGGCGGTGCTGGCCACACGTCCCTAGGCACGAGGAACGGGTAACGGAAGAGTTGGGGACGAAAAAAAAAAGCACTGGGTGCCTGGCGACCAGCGATGGCTGATGTTGGGGGCGCTGGGTGGATAGCGCATTGTGGGGGACGACTTTCAGCACGAGCGAACGGTGAGGAAGGGTCACCTGATTTGGAAAATAGTTCGCGTAGTTTGAAAAACAGATCTCCATTTAGGACACCCTTAATCGCCGAGGACAAGACACTACGCAGTAAAAGTATTTATCAGAAACTATAGCGCTCTCTAGATGGTGAGCGTAGGTCGGAAGGGGGGGATGGGGTTGAGATCGCTGCTGCTGCTGTTGTTTTTTTTTTGTTTTCCTTGCAGGGTCGATGTAGATCTCTCGAACACGTGGGAAGGGGGTATTTAGGGTTGGAGGCAGTCGCTGCTAAGGTTCAGAGTCAACTTTCGACCTCCGCGATAGCCCCTGTTGACAACTTTCATCTCCCCTCCCCTTCCTCCTTTATTTTCCTTCTCTTTTTCAAATGAACGTTGTACAAGACCCTAGTAAAAAAGGGTCAATCACTTCTCTTCTCAACCCGCAGGATGCTTCTGTTGTCTTCCCCGCTCACTTACCCAATCTCGCTGCTTCCGTTAATCCAGGACAGCCCCATGATCATCAGAACGGCGCTGCATATCCATCGTCATTTTCCAATGGCTCTTCTTTTAATCTGAGGGCTGCGAACTGGGATGTCGGCGATGAACCCGCAAAGCGCAAGCGCGAAAACGGCGCGCGTCACTTTCCAATTTCCCAACCATCGCTTTTGGACGACCCCATCTACGTTGATACCAATGCGCCGCGTGTACTGAAAGGCCGCGGCCCCGAGTCGCAGCACTATCCAGTGGGTACCCAGTCGTGGACCGCACCTCAGAACCCTGTTAGCATGCCCTACGGAACACCTTCCGTGCCTCCAATGTATTCTGATGAGCGCACAGGTGAGCATATCACTTGGTTACATCTTTATCTTACCTTCGTCTAAATTAAATGAAACAGCCTTATCGGGCGACTACCAGTCACATAGTCGGTCCTTCTTTTGTAATAACTACCACTCAATGCTGACCGCGTTACAACCACTTCAAGATCCTTATCCCCAAGTTTATCCAGAACAGTCAAACTCAGGCCCTGCACAGGCTGGTTATTACCACTCTCAAACTCAATATTGTCTGCCATCCCACTCCTCCGATTGACTGGCAACGCGCTGAACGTGTTTCTGTTCGTATTGTAGCTCGGGCGATCGTATCGGATGCCCCACAAATCCATCTTGACGCGCGGTACCAGCCTCCTCCAATCTATCCCGTTCCATCATACCCCTCGCAGCAACAACCTGCGCCACAGAATCAGCAACCTCATCAGCCTTATCTCCCCACCCAGCTCCCTTCCACCCGAAAGGAGATTATGGACAAACGTCCGATGTCAGAAGTAGAAGGCCAGCCGCCAAGAAAGCGAACCAAACCCAAGCCAAAAATAACAGGCACAGATGGCACTCCTGGTGCGTGTATGCGCCCTTCGGCGTATGTCTTCTTC
Source organism: Phaeolepiota aurea (assembly GCA_036937095.1). Taxonomy (NCBI): domain Eukaryota; kingdom Fungi; phylum Basidiomycota; class Agaricomycetes; order Agaricales; family Squamanitaceae; genus Phaeolepiota; species Phaeolepiota aurea. The sequence continues at coordinate 57,899 of JASFDG010000051.1, forward strand.
TCCACCAGTCGCCACGCACTAACCCCCCACACCTTTCCGCGTCCCGCTTATGTTAGGTCCCTCTAAGCGCGGTTACAATACTGTCAGGCGCCGCGAAGCCGCGAAAATTGCCGCCCAAAATGGTGTGTTCCACATTCTCAAATGTAGTCCGGGTGATTTATTTTTCTTCTTCCCTCTTTCCAGATGCATTGATGCCGACCGTCACATACGCTCAGGTGCCAAGCGAAAAAGGAAAGGAAAAAGCTTCTGATAGTGAGTGTTTCGCTCTCCTAGAACCTTAAAGCTACAAAACTTCCCTTGATGGTACCCTCCCTTGATCGACCCTGCATGGCTAACGATTTTGTTCATGTCACTTAGCTCGGATGCAAATCGTCGCTGCTGGCACGAGCGCAAACGCCGAAAATTCCATGTCATTACATCCTGAGCTACAGTTCGCTCGTTGCATGTCAAATCGTTATCGCTCTGAGCAGTTTCCGCGTTGCGTCTCGTGTACGCGACGATGGGCAGGTGACACATGCCGCTTTCAAGGGATTCGCTTTTTCCTGAAAGATCAACAACGGAATATCCGGGGCATTAGCTTCGTGGAGAGCCAAAATGCAGACTCGCCCAGTATGAATTTTCCCTCGCGGTGGAATGTTGATTTGAAACCCGAGCACATCAAAAGAACGAAAGTGGGAGATCGTGATCTGTCACAAGTAACTATGACTGACCCTCCCTTACAACCGTTTAGGAAACGATCGCCGAGGCGTTGCTACCTACTCTGCGCCAGGAATTGGAACATTTAAAAATTCCCGAGATCATTCGTCGTCCGCGCGAGAGCGAAGTGCGTGCGACATGCGGTAAAGACATCCTCCCTATATCCCTCCTTCTATTTCTCACCTTGATAAATTATTACTTTCAGATACATGCATGACATCGTTGTTTTCGTCCTCCTGGATGTGTCGCCTTTGTGGACGTGAGGCTTGTGCCGAGTGCTTTGCACAGGTACGGGAATTGACTGTGGATAAGCCTGGAGCCACCCCGGGAGAGATCGCTGCGCTCCAGATAAAGCGCGAAAAGCACGCGAATATCAATCCGTTCTTTTTATCTTGTACAAGAAGAAATGAGCATCAGGCGAAGGATTTTTCGGCGATGTCCAGATTCTGCCGCGAAGAATTGGAGCAAGCGATTTCGGATATGGAGATTTTATTGGAGCAGACTGGGAAGCGCAGAGATGGCGCAGAGACAGGCAGCGTCGAAGCGAGCACGACTTTGAATGGGAATGCGACCGGGGCCGAGATCAGATCTGCTCAGAATGTGTCAGAATTGCAAGGCAGTACACAGATCGACCTTGACAAGAAAGTCAATGGGCATGGACAGGGAGAAGACCCAGCAAATAAACCCGTTTCAGCTGGTACTCAGACGAAACACAACCTCCAGCCTTCGCCCTTGACTGGTCTTGCAGCTCTTGACGCGCACTCGCATGGGACGACACTCTTGCCCATTATCAACGGTGTACATGCATCATTTCCACCGTCTGGAAACGCCCCTCCTCCATATATTCCTTCAAATCTTACGGACAAGGTTCTTCGCACGCCATCATGGGAGACCCGCCGATATACAGATGCCGAACTGTCTGGTGATTCTGGCAAAGTTTTCGCGCCAATCTGGGCCTTAGGTGAACCTCTTGTCGTCACTGGTATCCTGGAGAAGTTCAAGATGCGATGGACACCTCAATCGTTTATCGAGATGTATGGAGATCAGAATTGCCTGATTATTGAATGTCAGACAGACCTTAACAAACGAATCACTGTTGGTGAATTTTTTGGGTGGTTTGGGAACTATGAGGGCAGGAATGAATGCTGGAAACTCAAGGTCGGTTCGTTTGGCCTATATATATTGTATTATCTTACCGTTTGACCAGGATTGGCCTCCTTCCACAGATTTCAAATCTGCTTTTCCAGAGCTATATGCAGATTTTAGCAGGGCTGTCCCTGTTCCTGATTACGTGCGGCGAGACGGCGTGTATAACATTGGATCCCACTTTCCGTCTAATTCTGTAGGCCCGGACCTTGGTGAGTCTGCACATTGAAGCCTTATCCCTGGGCACTGAAAAGCACGATCCAGGGCCCAAGATGTACAATGCCCTTGCGTCATCCCAGGCACCAGGAAGCAAGGGAACTACGCGGCTACATATGGATATGGCTGATGCGCTAAACGTCATGACTTACGCCTCACCATGCCCAGATGGGTCCCCAGGATGCGCAGCATGGGATCTATTTCGCGCTCAAGACAGTGATAAGCTTCGTACGTTTCTCAAGCAACGGTTCAACGTAGGCCCGCTGCATGATCCGATTCACGGCCAACAGTTCTATCTGGACGAGGATTTACGTTTTGACTTGTGGTGTGATCATGGCATAAAGAGCCATCGAGTGTATCAGCGACCGGGTGATGCTATTTTCATCCCCGCAGGATGTGCGCATCAGGTATGTTCCGCTCTTGATCTTCCACTTTCTAAGTTAACACGCTTGTGTGTCAAGGTGTCAAATATGTCTGATTGTGTCAAGATTGCAATTGACTATGTCAGCCCGGAAAACATTGAGCGTTGTGAGAGGTTGACTCGGGAGTTTCGCGAGCAGAATCAGAGCATGGCGTGGAAAGAGGATGTTTTGCAGCTAAGAACGATGATGTGGTTTGCGTGGCTGTCATGCACGCAACAGGAGAAGCAGCACCTTTTGGAAGCGGGTAGCGGTGACCGACCAATCGGGGCTACGTGAGCGCTGCTTCGCTCTTACCAAGATACCTTGTAGCGCCGCTTGCGCATTCCATACTCAAGTGACAAGAACTTTTTTTTTTTTTGGCATTGTGTAGACGATGTGACACGCAACTAAAACTGGGAAATTTTATGATCACCAATGCTGTTACTGGTATTTGCAATGACTTGTATCTGTTGGCATCCTCAGTTTCTTTAACCCGTGCGTCCATCATGGCACCCAAGCTTTGCGCCCTTTGTGAGAATGCAAAAGCAATGCTTAAGAGGCCTAAGACCGGACAGCAGATCTGCCGCGAGTGCTTTTTCTATGTTTTCGAAACGGAGGTGCACAATACCATTGTGCAGGCGAAACTTTTCAAGCCTGGTGATCGCGTTGCGATTGGGGCATCGGGGGGCAAAGGTATGAGAGCTGGGTATGGGCTTCAATACCATTGCTCACTGGGCGGCGCTCTTCCGGGCAGATTCGACGGTCCTTGCCTATGTGATGAAAGTACTGAATGAACGTTATGACTATGGCCTTGAGCTGTTCTTGCTCTCTATAGACGAAGGTATCACTGGCTATCGGGATGATTCCCTTGAGGTGGGGCATTCTAGCTCTATGAAGGCGATTGGTCGATTCACACTGCTGTGCTGCGTTTTCCTAGACTGTTAAACGCAATCAACAACAATATTCGATGCCACTCAAGATCTTGTCCTACAACGAGCTATACGGGTGGACGATGGATGCGATTGTGTCGCAGGTGGGGCGCAAGAATAACTGCACTTTCTGTGGCGTGTTCAGGCGACAGGCACTAGATCGCGGAGCGGGGATGCTTGGTGTGGATCACATTGTCACAGGCCACAATGCAGATGATATCGCGGAGACTGTGCTCATGAATAGTACGTCTTTCGATTGTGGATATATGCCATGATACAGTCTAACATAGGCCCGTAGTTATGCGGGGTGACATCGCGCGCTTGGGGCGTTGCACTGCAATATGCACGGAGGGCGAGGATACCATCCGACGATCAAAACCCTTCAAATATGCTTATGAAAAGGAGATTGTTATGTGAGCTTATTTCACATCCTTGCGTCGTGTGCGGATAAATGCCGCACCCACTTTACCAAACTGAACAACACCCCCCTTGCATTCCTAGGTATGCATATTTCAAGAAGCTTGATTATTTCTCAACCGAGTGCATTTATTCACCAGATGCATATCGAGGTCATGCGCGAGTGTTTTTGAAGGATCTTGAAGCGGCTAGACCGAGCGCCATAGTCGACATTATCCACTCGGGTGAGGCCTTTGAAGTACGGGAAGATGTTAAGGCGGGTCAGAATATTCAACGTACCTTTTCAATCTTCTATTTGAAATTTTATTAAAAACCTGAGCAGAAACATGCAAGCAGTGTGGATACATGTCAAGCAACAAGCTATGTAAGGCCTGCACCCTGCTTGAAGGACTGGAGAAAGGCTCGGGGATAACACAATCTAGTAATGTAGGTTTGATCTCCTCTTTGAAATTCCCCTTCCCCTCAACAACTATTAAAATTGATTGGAGATGCTAACAACTGCTGTAGGAGAATTCTGTGCACAAACCAGTAAATCAGCTGCTACAGTCACATATCTTGCCTTCTGGCAAACCCAAACTAGCTGTAGAGGCTGTATCATTCTGTTAAGTACTATAGTATGAGGTTATTTAACTAAATGATTATTTCCCAGCAAGATTTTGGGGCTACAGCCTCAGCTTAAATGCTATGTCCCTTGTCTGAGGATATTCTGGTACTTGCAGGAATGACAGAATGCAGAATGGAATAGGCTCGAGTCTAAGAGTCTGATGATGAGGATGATCTAGGATAACTATTCACTGTTAGAAGATATCCTATTTCCTTTACATTTTCTATTCTATTCCTCTTACTAATCTTTATTCACATTCCTTTCTGTGGGCCGTTTACTCTGACATTCCCAGCAGGCTGACATTCCCATACCAATACTACTGTGCATAGACACTTCTTGTTAAGCCCATTTTAAAATTCTAAAATAGATTAGGGCCACTCCATGATCTGATAAAGACCCAACTTGACAAGGTTGCTTATCCACAACTGTACATGTAGATAGCCTATCAGCATAGCTCCACATAGATATGTTTTCTTTTGGAATCTTATGGCCATTTTGTATTGAACCCTGTATGTGCACTGCCATATGACCCTGATCGGGATACTGCTTCTAGTGAGATCAGGGTCGTTGAAGTTATATTTGTAGGATGGCGAAGCCTACGCTGTTGCAGACATTGTTGAAGCAGCCGTCACAGTCGTATATGTTTCCTGCACAAAAGGAATACTATTCGACACGCCCATCCATGGTTCGAATAGCGGCCGAGGGAGACTCACACGGAGACAAGGTACGTCATGTATATTCCAAGTTGCAATTACCCAATCTTATTCAGTTCAGACCAGCGACAACGACAACGACGACGACGACGACGATAACGACATATTTTATACACCAAATACGTCCCCTGCACAAGAGATGTTATCTCTTCCACCTGTCACGGCAACGCGCACCCCATCCAAGAACAGAGCGTCTTCAACACCATCCATCTCATCCACTGTTCTCGATGCTCACTCTGTCTTTTCTGATGCAGTCTCGGATTCGACTTCCCATAGCTCACCAGTGGACAATGGAGCTGTGACTCTCAAGGCTACCCATATAAGACGAGATTACGCATATACCGACGACGACTGGGCAAAAGATGTCCGTTGGCTTGTTCAGCCCACCATCAACAAGGCTACCACAACTCCTAAACTTCGCAAGCAGCATCCTCATTTAGGCGTGCACCATCCAGGTCCATCTACTCATCGGCGCAATCCCAGCACCTCAAAGCCTACAACGGCGGGCATGGCTGCTTTGCTCGAGGAAGATGAGGATTATGTGGATGAACGCGTATCCAGACCCCGCAGAGCTTCAGACACCCCCGAGCCTTGCAGAAGACCCTCCCAGTCAAGTTCGTCTCGCATCCAGACTCGCCCACCCTCGACACCTGGCAAATCGCCCCTTAAGCATCGCCGGTCTCGCTCCCTTGAACATCCCTCTTCTCAATCAGCAACCTCCTACGCAGCCGAGGTCAGCGCCCTTCCCGTTGCAAGTGGTGAGCTCCCCTCAAAAGGGACGCAAGGATACTCCTCTCTCGTCCTTCCACGTGCCCCTGCATCTGTATTCTCTCCAGCTCCTGGTTTCCGACAGGGCTTCGATGGAAAGATAGATCTCACTCGTAGTGGCATTGCCCAAACTACCATGGCAAGCGTCGAGATTGTGCGTGGCCTGGGCACACGGCCTGGTATCATTCAACGCATGTTTGGCCTTGGCAGACGGAAAACGGTCGCAAGCCGTACCCCCCCAGGCTGGAGAGAGAGAGGAAACGCATTTGCAGAGCCAAACACTGGTACAAATCCAAAATTTACCGGCCCCTTGGGTTTTACGAGCTACCGCACCCCCCCAACTTATGTTCCGAGTGGAAGTATTCTCGTACAGGTATGGGCGGTTGGAGTAGACGCCGTTGATGGTCGTTTGGTAGGTGTCAGGCTCGGACGTAATGCAGATGAGGGCGAGGGCGCCGATGAGACCTCACCACCGTCAGACGGAGAAGATGAACATACGACGAAGCGTCAGGGCCTAGGTCGGAGTTTGAGTTTAAAGGCAACCCTAAGACGAGCAGGGAACGCCAAACCAACTAAAGAGCACCCGACGTCCCTGCCCTCCTCGATTCAAGTAGGATTCGTACCTGGACGAAGCTTTTTGGGACGCGTGCTGGAAGTAGGTTGGGAGGTTCAGGAAGAGGTTGTCAGAAAGGGGGAATGGGTCATTGGTCTTCTGGACGTCAGGAAGGTATGTTTGTTCCGGGCCCCCATCCCTGATGTCAGTATAACACGCAACACAGTCTGGCGCATTCATGGAATTTATCATTGTGGATCGTCATCGAATACACCGTGTCCCCTACCCCCAAAAAACTCCATCAAACCCCCAAGACAAGACAACTCACCCCAATCCCTCCATATCACGTTCCACATCCACATCCACCTCATTTTCAACCTCTAAGCGTCCAGTCAGATCTCAATCACAGCATAAAAGCCTACCCACCCGACAACCAGCCAGCCTTAGCATTGAAGAGCTGGCTCTTCTGCCTTTGTGCGGTATACCTGCATACCGCGCTGTGCGGACGTTCATGTTCGCCTTCTCTTCGCAGCGTGATGGGGTTGTCCGCCCAATACCAGGCGCCAGTATTAGTCGTTCATCTTTCAGGGCGACTGGTATAGATGTAGGTCCAACAGGCGATGTCAAGGCCAATCCCTCAACGGGCGACAATACATATGGAAGCAGCCTATCCCGATCTGGCACAATACGACATATTTCGGGAGATCACGAACCAGGGCGTCGGCGCCGTGTCCTCGTCCTTCGCGGTCACGATGGCGTTGGCGCGATGGCCGTGCAGATGCTTGTTTTACGTGGCTGGCGTGTATGTGCCCATGTACCCTATGCGGCTTCTGGATGTCGTCCATCCACGTCAGACAATAGCGATGGCGCTGACATCCGAGGCGAGCAATTTATGAATGCAGTAGAGCAGCGGGTACAATCTTGGGGTGGCGAGGAAGTGATCTTTGACGATGGCGCTGAGGTTGATGATGGTCGCGGAGCAGCGATCCGTGTGATGGATGGCCTAAGGGGTGATGGGGATGTATTTGATGCAGTCCTCGATACAATCGGAGGCAAGGATATCAGAGAGGCGGCAGAACGGCTGCTACGGTCGTCGGGATCGAGCGTGGACGGTATCCAATTGCCTGCAAGGCAATCCCTCGACCAAGGCCAAGACGCAGGAGGACCCCACCCCAAAAATCTGTCCACTGCAAAGAGCATACAAGGTCAAGGTAAGCACCGGGTAGTGGGTCAGTTCACTACGGTTGTTGGAGACACACCCAATCGAGCAATCCCGAGTGCGGGTGACCATTTCCGCGCAGGCCTACGATCATTACGCCTTTCTAGCAATAGTGGAGGAAAGCTTGGTTCAGATCAGTATGGAAGCAGTCGTTTTCTTGCACGCCCTGACACGGGCAAAGTTGGATACGCCTGGGTTAGCGTGGCACAGGACATCGACTGGGAAGGCGAGGACGTGCGCGAGAGCCTTGGGGCAGTACTACGCATGGCTCTCGAGAGCGGAGTGCGGCCTTGGGTGGGTGGGGGTGGGGCAGACATGAACCACACCTCGCCAATTATGGAGAGAACAGTGCCCTTTGAAAGGGCGCCCGCTGTATTTGTTGATGACGGACCTCTTGGGCACGGAGGGACAGTGGTTGTGAGCATTGCAACTGCCTGATTCGGACATCATTGCTGCTCAGACTACAACGGACCAGGCCTACATACCAATAGAATATACCTTTTACTGACCGCCATAATGTATCACGTATGTGTTTGACAATTGTAAACCTTGACGGGGGAGAAGTTGAAGCAGCTTGAGAAACTAACCCCCTTATGGATGAGATAAAACATATTACCTAGGGAGCAGCATATATATAGCTAGACAATAATATTGCTGATAAGGAAACAGATCGTTGCGACATAAAAAATCCCTTCAACCAACACATATGGACCCATCAAAAAAAGAACCAGGACGAAAGAATAGGAAAACGCATGTGCAACTGGTTACGGCGACCTCTTGGCCGAGCGAAAGGGCGATGGTGCTATGGCTTTCTTCAACCACCAAAGGCCGCCGATTACATCAAGGGGTTGGCTGTTTACTACAAGGGGTTGATGGGCTGCTTGAGTCGACA